>VSMD01062721.1:0-63474 GCA_008750895.1 Mirza zaza | reverse complement strand
AAAGCAGCTGAATACACACAGAAACCTTATTCTACCATAAGCCGATATGAAATGCTTAAAAATGTTTTTTTGTTTTGGTTTGGTTTTTTTGAACACTCCTGTGACAATAGTTTTTAACATACGGTCTATGGATAGGCTTCATTATAAGCAAAACTTTGCTTGTACCATGTTCATTTTTGGGGTGAGAATGTCCACAGCTTCCATTAGATTCCTAAATGGGTCCGTAGCAAAACAAAGTTATGAAACACTAGCTTATATGACGACTGCCTTGAATACAATTTGTCAGCTTTGGAGAAGGATGCTAATTTATTACCACACATGCTTTTTAGCCCATTTCTTATTCAAGAAATTTTATTCCAAAATACACTGGGTTGTAACCACCCAAAACTACAACCATTCTTTGCACATAAATTGTATATGGTAACTACTGACTCTCAGGTTACTTTCCTTACTAACTCTGCAATCAGAGAATGAAAACACATTTTTAAGTATGAAGTGAAACTTTTTTTTAAGGATAATAATATTTGAATGCATTCCAAGACCAAATTCAAATGACCTTTACATTGCTAAGTTCCTATCACCTGTACTCCACCACTGCCCTCTTTTAATAGTTAAATCAACTGCTTCCCCCACGTTGATTAAATCCTTGAACCTAGAAATGTGGCTAAGACCAAAAGGTTTTCTGATCATAAAAGAAATATTTCTCATCTTGTTTAAACCATGCCCTCTTTTATAACTTTTCTAACTTACACCCTCCTTTCATGTATTTGAAATCTTGAATAAATTATAGTTCTAAAACCAAATCAAAGCCATGATAATTTTAGAAGTTTAAAATTTTGCTTTTGAAAATTTTACTTTGCACATCAATCACATGGTATTGAACTCTGTGTCTCCTTGCTTTTGTCTACAGGCTTTTTTAGGTCATGTAGAAGGGGATATACATAAACATACACATACACACACATATATAAAAACAAAAAGAGGTGACTCTCAACATCATGTCTATTATGCTGTTTTGTTTTGAAGTGACCCGTTTCCTAGGGATTCTCATGCCATTGGTGGGGAAAGGGGACCCTACGCCCTTGAGATCCATGGATGTGCACGGTTCTATCACAATTCGTAACCTGATCAACTGACTTTTGGCCTAGATGATGGCATAAAACTTCATTTCACCTTCAAGGCAGACCTTTCTCCCAGTACTTGGCGTTAAAAATAGTTTAGGCCATGCTGGCCTAGGCTATTTTTATCTAGAAAATTAGGGACTAGAAACAGAATAGCAAGCGTAGAAAGGAGAGTTGACCACAATAGGACAAAAACTCTCAAAACTTTTAAATAAATGTCTCACTGCAGTTTTAGAAATTGGATGGGAAGGTGGTGAAGCAGGTGAGGTACAGGGTAGAGGGTCAGCTAAAGGCAATTTCTCAAGTGTTCATATGTGAATAATGCTGTACATAACAAGAACACTAACAAAAGGTGCTTTGCATAAGACAGAGCAGTGCAAAACAGTTCCCCTGCCCTTATAACTTTCTGGAGAAGATACTTAAGCAATAAAAGGTATATAAGGTTTTGGAGAAAAGAGATCAATGGAGATTCAGAGTTCAGGAAAATATTTGAGAATGGGACAGCCCAGATCCTAAAGCATACACAAGATGTGACTTGCTGGGGCAGGCATGTGGGAGTAAAAGAATTCCCAGATGTGCTGGGAAAAAGAGAAGGGGAGCAGCAGGAAAAGTCTGGCTGAAACAGTGGTTCTACTTCGGAGTAGTGGCACATCCGAGTGGATAAATGGTGTGAACCTGAGCACCTGGTGAGCATTACATGCGTAAGAATCAAACTGTATCCTTTAAACGAATTTCTGAAGAATTCTGATTAAAAATTTTCTAAGTGTTGGTAACTTTATATAGTATAGATAGGAGTAGTACATGGAAAAGAACAAATTAGGGGAAAAAGTAATATTGTATATAATACTGTGTCACAATCCAAAAAGAAAATGATCAAAATTTCAATTAGGATAGCGCAGTAGAAATTCAAATACCGTATTTACTGGGCCCCCCAGTGCAAGATGCTGAGCATACCAATGTGAGTAAAACAGGAGTTCTTTCCTCAAGTGGCTGACAACAGTAGAAGAAACTGGGGTGGAAACTCACCCCCATGAAGAGTGTGCTATCAGTGATGGGAAGTGCCAGAGCAATGGATGGGACAAAGCTGACTCTGCTTATAGAAACGGGAGCAAGAAGCAAGTTAGAGAACCTTCCTACCACTTTCCACATGAAAGAGCTGAGGAAATTCAAGAGGTAGAAAATGTTGGTAAGTTCAGGGACCTGCAACTAGGCTTCTATGGCTGGAACAGAAAGTACATGGCAGGAAGTGAAACATTCTTTTTAAAAAGTAGCAATGGGCCGGGCATGGTGGCTCACACCTGTAATCCTAGCACTCTGGGAGGCCTAGGTGGGAGGATCCCTCAAGGTCAGGAGTTCGAAACCAGCCTAAGCAAGAGTGAGACATGTCTCTACTAAAAAAAAGAAATAGAAAGAAATTAATTGGACGACTAAAAATATACATAGAAAAAATTAGCCGGGCATGGTGGCACATGCCTGTAGTCCCAGCTACTCGGGAGGCTGAGGCAGAAGGATAGCTTGAGCCCAGGAGTTTGAGGTTGCTGTGAGCTAGGCTGACTCCGCTGCACTCTAGCCCCAGCAACAGAGTGAGACTCTGTCTCAAAAAAAAAAAAAAAAAGTAGCAATGGATAGAATAGACTGGATACAAAAAGAAAAAAACATTAGGCTTTTCCCCAGTATAATGGCTCACCCCTATAATCCTAGCACTCTGGGAGGCAGAGGCGGGAGGACTGCTTAAGGTCAGGAGTTCAAGACCAGCCTGAGCAAGAATGAGACCCTGTTTCTACTAAAAATAGAAAAATTAACTGGGCATAATGGTGCCTGCCTGTAGTCCCAGCTACTCAGGAAGCTGAGGCAGAGGATCACTTGAGCTCAGAAGGTTGGGGTTCCAGTGAGCTACAATGATGCCACTGCATTCTACCCAGGCCAACAGAGTAAGACTCTGTCTCAAAAAAAAAAAAAAAAAAAAAAAGGAAATTGAACTCTCCTCCTCACTTCCCCGCTTTATATTAAAATATATATATGTATATATAAATAAAATAATTCAGGACAGAAATGAAGCTTTACTATTAAAGTATAAAAGGGAATGAGAAACAGACAGATAAAAAACATTACTTTTTAAACAAGTAAAATTTTCACACGGATAAAAGAAAATATGTTCCGCTAAAACACTGTGCTCTTTCCAAATCTTAACTCCAACTCACTCTTTTAGGTATCAGCCTAAATAACTACTTTGTCAGAAAACCTTTCCTGGCCTACAAGTTTAGGTCTCCTCTAGCATGTTCCCATAGGATCTTGGACATCTATTTCGTAAACACTCATCACACTTGGAATTACAAGTTCAATGCTGTCTTTCCCTCAGACAGTAAGATTCCAGAAGGGCAGACAGAATGACTTTCACGTAGGCACTGTGGTGCTTTCTTCAGTAACTTAGATCAGGAACTCTGTAAATAGCTGTTGAATAAATAGAGTTCACAAACAGTATCAATTTTAAGCCTCTTCCTCCATTTCCCCACCAGACAGCCCTATCAACCCTCACCCCTTCCCACAAGGGGAAACTTCAGTCATAATCATGCTGAGTTTGCAACACTAACAAAAAATTCAGGTGGAGATGTCTATCAGTCCTCTACAGATGCCAGGGTAATAGATATATCAAAAGGTCTTTAATAAATCCTAATAGCTGAAGTCATGATTGTTGCTACTAGTATTATTCATTATAGCTACAGCTAATATTAACCGAGCACAGATTATCTACTGAACACTTATTATGTATTATCTCATCTATTCTCAAACAAACCTATTATTGAATTAGGTTCTATTATTAACTCCTATCATACTGATGAGGAAGTTAACATATCAGTTGTTAGAAAATGTGCCTAAAATCAGAGAGCAATTAAGTAGCAGAACAAGAGTTTTTTACATAAGCAAACTAACTTAAGAACCTGTGCTACCAGGAGTGCACGAGATTACTCAGTAAAAAAGTATAGACTACAGCAAAAAGAGAACACAAACCACAGACCATAAAGGACAGTAACATACACTACAAAGGAAGAACAAACTTAAGAACTGGTATTCAGGCCAGTGATCTCAGCACTTAGAGAGGCCAAGGCAGGAGGATCCCTTGAGGCCAGGAGTTTGAGATAACCCTGGGCAACACAGTAACCTTGTCTCTTAAAACAAAACAAAACAGAAAAAAAAAATGATATTCACACCCTTGTACAATTCCTTCCCCTTGAATGTGGAATCAACCTAGTGACTTGTTTCTTTTTCTTTTCTTTCTTTCTCTTTTTTTTTTGTTTTTTTGAGACAGAGTCTCGCTTTGTTGCTCAGGCTAGAGTGAGTGCTGTGGCGTCAGCCTAGCTCACAGCAACCTCAAACTCCTGGGCTCAAGCAATCCTGATGCCTCAGCTTTCCGAGTAGCTGGAACTATAGGCATGCACCACCATGCCCGGCTAATTTTTTCTACATATTAGTTGGCCAATTAATTTCTATTTATAGTAGAGACGGGGTCTCGCTCCTGCTTAGGCTAGTTTTGAACTCCTGACCTTGAGCAATCCACCCACCTTGGCTTCCCAGAGTGCTAGGATTACAGGCGTGAGCCGCCGTGCCTGGCCTAGTGACCTGTTTCTAATCAAGAGAATACAGCACAAATGAAGGATGTCACTTCAATGATTAGGTTACAAAAGACTGGGACTTCAGTCATGCTAGTAGACTGACTAAGCCTTTATGGCTTGCATACTTGGTTGAAGCAAGCTACCATGGTAGAGAGGCCCACATGGCAAGGAACTGAAGCCTTCAGTCCAACAAACTCAGAAACTGAACACTGCCAATAACCAGTGAGTGACCCTGGAAGCAGACTCTTCCCCATCCAAGCCTTTGGAGGAGAGCACAGACCCTGGCCATTGTCCTGACTGCATCCGTGAGGAACAGTGAGGCAGAGGATGCAGCTGGGCTGTGCCCAGATTTCTGATCTATAGAAACTATGACATGATAGATGTATGTTGTGTTAACTCACTTAGTTATGGGGCAATCTGTTATATAGCAATAGATAACTAATACAAGCTAAGAAGAAAAATTTAGAAATATAGATACTTCAAGCTCTCCCTACATGCATGGGTATTCTGACAGTGATGAGCAGAAAGCTAAGAACTGAGCTTCAGGGAAAAAACTACAGTTAGAACTTGAGTAAAGAAAGAAAACTCTGAAACATACAAAGAGGAAAATAATTGAAAGGCTAAGACCCAGGCCATTAAATGGGAAGCCAAACGTTTTAAAGGTGGGGTGGTTAATAGTGCTATGGTGTTATGAAAACATGGGAGAAGAACAAAGACAGATTTCAAGCCTAAAAGAGGGGAAAAAAGGAAAAGAAAAGAGAATTAATACGTAAATCACAAGCATAAAATGGGAAGACAGTTCCTACTAAAGAAACAAGAGAGTGTAGGTCTGCTTCAGGGAAAAATGGCTTAAATCATGTCAGACGAAAGACAGAGGTGGATAAAGAACATCTAAGGAAATCAGAGAGGGACTATTTAAAGGAGGAAAATGTAGGATGTCAGATAAGCTAACTAAAAAGCATTTTTCAATAAAAAGAATAAATAAGTAAATAAAAAATCAACCCTCAATATATTCCATAGTAAAAGTAAAAAATTAGGCCGCATACGGTAGCTCACACCTGTAAATCCTAGTACTCTGGGAGGCCAAGGTGGAGGATCACTTGAGGTTAGGAGTTCGAGACCAGCCTGAGTAAGAGCAAGACCCTGTCTCTACTAAAAACAGAAAGAAATTAGCTGGACAACTAAAATTATATAGAAAAAAATTGGCAGGGCATAGTGGCACATGCCTGTAGACCCAGCTACTCGGGAGGCTGAGGCAGAAGGATTGCTTAAGCCCAGGAGTGTGAGGTCACTGTGAGCTAGGCTGATGCCATGGCAATCTAGCCTGGGCAACAAAGCAAGAATCTGTCTCAAATTAATTAATTAATTAATTAATAATTAAATAAATAAATAAATAAATAGAAAATAAATAAAAAGCAATTTTCAAGACATCTTTCAGAGGAGTAGGACTAGCCCTTCCACCTTGGTCTCCCAAAGTGTGTGAGCCACTGCACCTGCCTAGGTTTTAATTTGTAAAAACTATTTCATAGTAACCTAATGGTCACTCATACTTTTGTCACCTTCTATCACCTTAGAGTGAAAAGGAAGGCTTTCTATGCTTAAAAGTCCTGGACACTATCTTCTAATTTTAATATTATCAGTATTTGATAGTTGGTACTTTTATTTGTAATTCCAGTGCCAGGCTCCACATCAAGGGAAGAAGGGCTCATATATCTGCTACTTCAGCAGATCACCAAATATGGTCCCTAAGCTATCATTAACTTTCCCCTTCTTTACTTACTACTTTAGGAAGCTATCATATAGTCATTTGCATCTATAAGTCAATGAAACTATGTGATATTTTATGGTCATTCTACCTCTTCCCAATTTTCTGTGGCAGTTTTATTTACAACAGCATGTTTAAATGAAGATGTTTATTTCTGACTTTATTTTGACATTGAATCAAAATCTATGCTTGCCTCATGTTGAACCATTCAGTTTTCTCCAATGTTCCCCTAAATTTCAGACTCTATACATTTCTCTTTCCATGGATTTACAAGCCAGCTGAAGTGCGTGGTTCATGCAAGAAAGCACAGACACACTTACAGACAGACAACACCAGAAGCACTCAAGATTTCCTGCAGTAATTCCGACACATCACCCAGCGACATAGCTAATGAGAGTATATTGCTCAAAGAAGCCATGAAGAAAGGATGGAGGAGAGAAGATGGGCTGTCAGGCCAATAGCAGGAACAGCAAGCACAGCCAATCTGAAGGAATGTGGAAAAGCAGAGGACAGAACTTTTTTCCTGTGGCTTTGGCTGGGAAGTGTCAGTAAGCTACTATAAATGGAAACTCTACAAGAGTGGGGCAAGAGACGAAAAGAAGAGTTGGGGCAAGATAAAATAATAATTATTTCCTTCCAAGTGCTCAAGCCAAAAACCTTCTCTTCCTTTCCTCTCATCCTCACATCTAATCCATCAGCAAATCTTACTCTTACTTTCAAAATATATCCAGAATTCAACTAATTCTCACCACCTCCATAGCTATTTAAGCCTTCATCATCTAGTGCACAGAGTACTGCAGGAATAAAGATCCTAACTGGTATTTCTGCTTTCTTCCTTCCCCCACACCCCACCCCCACCAGTCTACTGCCATATAGCATCCACAGAGACCTTTAGAAGCAAACTCTCAGTGGGCTTCCATATCACTCACGATAAAACCCAGAGTCCTTGCCATGGCTTGCTAGGCAACACCCTACATGAATTGATCTCATTTCTTATCCCAAGAATCATGTCTCCCTCACACATTCAACTATAACTACAGAGGCTTCTTGCTGCTTTCTGAACACCAAGCACATTCCACGTCAGAGCTTCTGTATTTGCTGTTTAATACCTGTACTTGGGATGCTCTTCTTCTACATATATACAAACGCACTCCCTCACTTTATTGAAGTCTCTGCTTAAATATCATCTTATTTTATCAATCCTATCTAAAGAGGACCCCCAGTCACTGTCCTTATCTTTTTTGTTTTTTGTCTTAATATATACTACTAACATGTCACATATTACTTATACATTTGTTACTGACGGTCCCTCCCTACCCTTCCCCTCCTCTAACTAGAATTTAAGCTCCATGAAAATGGGGGCTTTTTCTTTGTTATTGGTGTTCAGGAATCCTTAGCTCCTAATACAGTACCTATACATGGAGGGTACTCAATATTTGTTAAATGAATTAAAGTGTTATCAAAACAGGACTCAGAGAATACAACAAGAAACCAAGAACACATGTATTTTGCTTTGGTAAAGAAATGGGATCTTGGACAATGAATAAGAAAAATGAGAATTTGAAAGTCATAAAAATGTTATGGTGATCCTAACAAGCAAAGAGGCTAATACTGTGAACTGGTTATGCAAAAATGTGATTATGAAGTACAGAGGTGGCAGAACAGTTCACAATTTGGACTAGGAAATAAGCATAAAATAAAATATTACAAGGGAAGATTTAGGTTAACTATCTAACAGTGTTTTTGTTTTTTAGAATAGAGGAGTTTTAGCTGGAATAAGAGTCAAAGACAAGCTATGGCTCAACAAATTATCTGAATGCCACCATGCAGTCGCAAATAAAGTTCTAAGTGTCAAAACAGGCCCATGGTGGAAAAGACGGTAGAATGCAAACTCAGTAGTATTACAATGTATCTATGAAAACTGTCTAAGAATGTGCTAGAATGAAAGGAAGACTGAAATAGTTGGTGTAGCTTTAAAGACCTAACATGAAAAATTAAATAAAACAACTAAGCTGGTAACATCAATGCAATGGCATACCAAAAAGGCACAGGCTTCAGAAAACATGAGAGAATACAAACACAGATTTAAGCCTGGTGGGGAAAAAAAGGAAAAGGAAAACAGAATGAGCAAGTAAACCATAAACACAAAGTGGGAAGACAGTTCCTACTAAGGAAACAAGAGACAGTGGGCCTGCTTCAGGGAAAAATAGCTTTAAACATATCAGAGGAAAGACAGAAGCGAATAAAGAACATCTAAGGAAATTAGGGAGGGAATATCTAAAGGAAGAAAATTTAAACTAGAATGTCAGACAAGCCAGAATGTAGAATGACAGAAATAAATGGAAAAGGAAGTCACAGATATTCAAGCGTATCTTCAAAAATGGCATAAAATATATGAAAATTAAGTAGGAATATGCAATTTTTACAGGAGATACAGCATAAAGTTACAGATATAGGGTGAAATGAATCAAATGTCTGTCAGTTTTGTCACCAGCCAGCTCTATGACCTTGAACAAGTCACATAACCTCTCTTATTTCTTCTCTTTTAGAAAAAGAAGTGTAAATAGAGAGGGGAAGAGGTTAGGTCAAAAATGTGTGAGCATGCTAAATCTTTTTCTCCAACTTATAAAAGGCAGGGAAAGCACAGAACTCTTAAAAGAGAGGATCAGAAACAGGAAATTTTTAAAATGAGAAGAGTAACAGTTAATAGTTCTGCATAGTGCTTTACCATCCAAAAAGTGCTTTACATGTAGCATTATATGTACTCCTCACAAGAGGCAGAAAAGACAGGTACCATGTTTCCCCAAAAATAAGACCTACCCATAAAATAAGCCCTAGCAGGATTTCTAAGCATTTGCACAATATAAGCCCTACCCCGAAAATAAGACCTAGCGATGGGTGTGGCTATGCAGCATATCTGCACAACCCATGCATTGCATTGCGGAGTGGTAAAGATGATGAGCAGCCCTTCTCATCTGCCCCATTGTGACAGCTACTATCCCAGAGGTGACCAGTAAGGTACAGGCAGCCCCACCAACAAGGTGGGCTCCCCTTGTCAGGTCCCGGCCATCCTTTGCATGCTGCAAGCTGAGGCTTTGAGGGGAAAGTCTCCTCAGTGAAGTGAGAACCGGGATGCTCCGCTTTAGGTATTGTGTGTCCCCAGAGGGAAGAAGGAAAGCTGTGGCTGCCATTTTACTTTGATGATGTTCCAGAAGAAGAGAACTTAACTATATTTGAATAAATGTAGATTGTTGTACCATACTTAAAAAAAAATAACACATACTTTGAAAATAAGCCCTAGGGTGTCTTCTTGAGGAAAAATAAATATAAGACCCTGTCTTATTTTCAGTGAAACACGGTGTCACTTAACACCATTTTACAAATGGAGGAACTGAGCTCAGAGAGATTAAGAGACTGGCCCAAGGACACAGAAACGGTAGCAGACCCAGGATCCAACCCAGATTTAAAAGCAGCGCAAAATCCATTATCTTTAAGATGACCTTCTCCTCCTCCTCCTGACTAAGGTTTTGCAGGATATTTTTGTGACTTATTAGGTAGTAGATAAGTTATACACATGCAAAAAATATGTTAATTTAAAATAACATTCCTTTAGAATTAAAGGAGTTGGTTTACATGTAAAGTACACGTAAACTAACTCACTGTACAAAATGATCTCCTACAAAGTTGAATTTGGTTCTGTCAAAACCTATTAAAACTACCTTTTCAGTCCACATGTATCTCCTTTACAGCTGGCAGAACTACTGCATTTGCAGTATTTTCAGGCTTTCTGCATACAGAATAACTGATTATTGTTATAATGTTATAATAACTGTTATTGTTATCTTGAATTCTAATATAAATATTAATCCATTAAACAAGCTGCTTGAATTTGTACCTCTTGGATGCCCAGAGTATAAAGAGAATGGCAGAAGTAGACAGAGAAGAAAGTTTGGTTTGGTTGTTTATTAATTTATTTATTTAGGCTTATACAACAGTTTATTTCTCATAGTTCTCGATGCTAGAACTCTGAGATCAGGAAGCCAGCAATGTCAGATTCTGGGGAGGGCTCTCTTCCTGGGTCAGTTTTGTTTTTAACATCTAAGAGGATTGTCACCACATCGCTATGGTAGTGATAATAAAACAGCAAAATTTTCCTCATTCTATTTGCTCTAAAAGCCATAATCACGGCCGGGCGCGGTGGCTCACGCCTGTAATCCTAGCTCACTGGGAGGCCGAGGTGGGCGGATCATTTGAGCTTAGGAGTTCGAGACCAGCCTGAGCAAGAGCGAGACCCCATCTCTACTATAAATAGAAAGAAATTAATTGGCCAACTAATATATATAGAAAAAATTAGCCGGGCATGGTGGCACATGCCTGTAGTCCCAGCTACTCGGGAGGCTGAGGCAGCAGGATCGCTTGAGCCAGGAGTTTGAGGTTGCTGTGAGCTAGGCTGACGCCACGGCACTCACTCTAGCCTGGGCAATAAAGTGAGACTCTGTCTCAAAAAAATAAATAAATAAATAAATAAAAGCCATAATCAGCCAGAGCTAACTTAACTAACTACAGTTAACAGTGAAAAATCTTACTAATATAATCTGCTGTGCATTGGTCTCAACCTATTATATTTTATTCCTCCTCTCCTTTATGTATTTTTTTTTTTTTTTTGAGATAGAGTCTCACTTTGTTGCCCAGGCCAGAGTGCCATGGCATCAGCCTAGCTCACAGCAACCTCACACTCCTGGGCTCAAGCAATCCTCCTGCCTCAGCCTCCCGAGTAGCTAGGACTACAGGCATGCGCCACCATGCTCGGCTAATTTTTTCTATATTTATATTAGTTGACCAATTAATTTCTTTCTATTTATAGTAGAGACGGGGTCTTGCTCTTGCTCAGGCTGGTTTCGAACTCCTGACCTTGAGCAATAGCCCGCCCTGGCCTTCCAGAGAGCTAGGATTACAGGCGTGAGCCACCGCACCCGGCCCCTTTATGTATATCTTAACTGAACAGATGAAGTTCTGGATTAAATTACAAAAATGTTTTGTATATGATTCTAATACTTTTATTTTAATGGGCAAATTTTTCCCTTCAGACTGGCTAGGAAATTCCAACATTTTCCATGAGCCTCACTCCCATGCTTTCCTCTTCTTCCTCTGACCCCAAGTCAAGGCACAACACTACTCTTCACAAAGCAGCAGACCATGGTTCCTTTCTATGGGGCACCACTGGGAGTCTTCTTGATGGAAAAAAGGGTGAGAGAAAGGATAAAGGATCAAAGGGCAGTTTAAGGGCAAAAAGGGGAAAATCCCAAAAGAACAGAGAAAGTGGAAGCTGGAGCTCAGTTACATCAGTGGCTACAATTATGTTTCTGTTTTTCTCTTGTATTACTTCATCCTTCCCTTGTGGTTCCTTTTTTAAAGTAGTTGGATAAACAGTGGCCAGATAAGCATGTCTGAAGAAGAAACTCCAGAGAAACCAAAGCCTACACTCAACCAGCCACAGCCAATAATACATCATTTGATTATCAGGCCCTGACATACACAAAGAACATGCAATACAGATAATGTAAATGAAAGACTATCAGATTTTTTAGTCAAAAACTTGCACTTAAGTCCTGGTATGCTGCAAAATTTCCAACAAGTTAACTAACTTTTCTGAATTGTACTTTCCTAATCTACAATATATTATATATATATATATATATAAAATATATAATCTATACACCACAACCTACCTACTACTGTGAAAGTGAAAATGAGAAAAATACTACACATTTGATGAGGCAACTTTTAAAATCACTATAATGTTATGAAGGATAACAAAATTCTTAATTGAAGACTGCCTCTGCAATCACTAGACTAACCATATTCTGAGAGTTATACTGATATGAGCATGATTCAGGTGAATAAATACAAAGTGACTTTCAAACCACTATCTTAAATCCACGTTGTATAATCATTGTATAGTCACCTAATAAAAAAATTTTCAACCACAGAGTATGATTATTCATATACAAAGCTAATGCTATTCACCCCCATATCAACAAAATATATACAAAATTTCAGTTCCAGTAGTGTGCTAAGTAATCTACATCTTCTCATCTAATGTACTACCTACCTACATCTAATGTAGTAGAAAAAGCATGGGCTTGATATCTGAATAACCTAAGCTTAAATACATAAGCAGTAGGCCTTGGCCAAGTCTGAGCTGAAATTTCCTTAAATGTAAATTAGGAATAACACTACTCACTTCATAGGATTAAGATTATTGTGACAATGTCTTTATTGAGCCTAATCTGATGCCTAGCACACTGTAGTTAATCAATATACAGTGGGCAGAATTTTGATGCTCTTCTCATTCTCCTAAAGCAAGCACCTTTGCCTTTTTTTAGGAATACTTAAATTACACATTCAAACACGATTACCAAAAAACTCTTTCAGTCAAGGAAGTACAATGAAAGGAATCCCCTAGGATATTCACAGATCCTGGAATTATATTAATGAAACCGTAAGACCAAATCCAAGGAGTTAAAATCCATCCTTCCTTTAGCTAGTCCCTTATTACACAATATGTACAGTTAAGTGAATTAAAACCTTAAATATTGTTACCTTCTGCCACTAGGACTCTTAAAGGAGGAGGTAGCTATTTTCTAACAGCATCCTCGTGAGAAGCAACTTCTCTAAAAGTCAGGCTACCTGCTGACCCTTCCTTGAGAAGGACAGGTGAAAACAGGAAGATAGAGAAGAGGTTTCTGCTTAACTTGGAAAGCTAAATTAACTAAGGAAAGAAGATCAAGGAAGATTTTGGACATCATCTTTTTCATGATTCCAACTTAAGTTTATGCCCCAACTATATACTTTGGTCATACTTTATATATTCCCTCAAACTAATTTTCTTCCTGCTCTACAGTTCACGACTATGTTCAGATGATTTGATCCATGACAACAGGTTTTTTAAAAAAATTAAACGAAAATCTTGTGAAAGACCAAGGCTGAGATTTTTAGCAGGGATCCCCTTTTTCCTTCCAGTTTAATATTATGCAACTGTTCATTTTTTTGAGACTACATGATATTAAAACATGCGCCTTCAACCAGCAATGAATTGGCAATAGTAAGTTAGACTCTATACTGTATTTTTCTCCACAAAATTTTCATGATTAGAACTTTCCTCATTGCCTATACTCAACCTTTTGAGCGGCCTGAGAATCACACATAATGATTGTGAAAACAGATGGTCTGACACACCCACACAAAAGAACTACTGGGAAGAGTCAGTGTGTGTGTACAAACATGTACATGTGATCATCTCTCAAGACAATCTCTCAAAACTCCCAAAATCAGGCAGAGATTAATAGTGGAGGAGGGTGGAGCTCAGTGGCCTAGGAGCAGCTAGATACAAAGAAAAAATTAAGATCTGGGAAGTAAAATGAAAAAAACCTGCAAGAGCATTTAGGAGGAAAGAGTCTATTGTTTTCCATACTGAGGGAGGAAAGAGGGATCTGACAAGGTAGGAATTGAACAATCTGTTAGGGGAAAAACTGCAACAGTAAAGAGAAAACAAAAAGATCTCACCAAATTGAGACTTTAAAAGGAACCCTCCTGCTCCAATTTCGTGGGGGCTTTTTTGCCCCCACCCCAGGAAGCTACAAAACAGTCCTTTTTCAACACAAAGATTATGTTAACAAAGCAAATAAAGGAAACCTATGCTAAAAAAGTAACCTACCTACACTGAGAGATCTGAAAACGGAAATACTTCTTACCCCGTTTTGTAGTGGGTTTCAAAACAGTAGGAACAGGGAGAAGGACAAGAGCTATTAAAGAGGGAGGGGAGTAGCCAAGCTCTTCCAGAATACGGTGAGTCTTTGGACTAAAGTCTTATTTTACTGTTACCTTTTCCTGGTCAGCTGGCGGATTCTTAACTAAACACACAGCATTTGACTCTGTAAATCAGAATGCGGTGAGTGGTTCAACCACCATAGGGAATTTAAGAGCTTATGCAAACACAAGGCAGATGCACAACCAGGACTAGGTTTGGGTGGTGCTCTAACGTCCCCCACTGGGTGGCTACAACTCCAATAAGGTTTGAATTGTGTCTAATAGTGGAATGGAAGAAACAAAACAGTAAAGTTAAAGGGAGAGTATGGTGCCTAAGTTTAGCTGGAAAACCATGCAATTAGTCGCAGTTTATGAAACAAGGCAGTAAGTGGAAAATAGTGGACACTAAGAAATGGGCTAACTAGAGAAACACCTACCTACGGATTCTATCCGCTTTCTTTACAGGGTGTTACTCTAGAGGCAATCGCTCTTACACAGAGGAATCCTGCTCCTCGCCCTAAGCAGCTGAGTCGCGGGAAGAGGCCGCCCGCCGGGGAGGGGATGCCAGCGCAAACCCCAGCACACTTACTTTCGTCCGGCCATTGATTTTGTAGTTGCCCAGCTTCCCGTTACAGTGGCGGATCAGGTCGTCCATGCTGCTCATGAGCAGCCCAATGGTTTCGCAGCCGGGCTCCTTGCCCTCGATCCAGGTGATCTTATCGCCCCGGATGTCCTTGGACGAGTCGCTCTTCTGGCTGACCAGCTGCCCGTCCGTGAACTTGCCCGTGTCGTGCAGCGCGCGCACCTCGTCGCCGATCTGCTGCCCGGTCTCCTTGCCCAGGAAGTCGTCCACCACGCAGATGCCGTGCTTGTTCATGCACGGCACGATGTACTCGAGCGCCAGCTTCAGCGCCGGCAGCGGTTTCGTCTGCCCGTTGGGCCGCAGGCCGCCGCCGTGGCTCAGCCCCTCGCCGGGCGTGTTGCTCGGGGGGTAGAGGTTCGCCTTCTCCTGATACAGCGACGGGCGGCCCAGGGGCTCCTCCTTCCCGGGCTCCGCCTCGGCCGCCACCGTCCGGCCCTGGCCGCCGCCGCCGGCCGCGCGAGGCGGGGACGCGGCCGCCGCGGGGTCGGCCGCGGGCTTGGCCTTTGCCTTGGCCGCGTCCCGGGCGGCCGGCGCGGCGGCGCCGTCCCGGAGCGCCGCTGCCTTCCTGGCCTCGCGGGCCCCGGCCCTGGGCGGCGGCGCGGCGGGCGGCGGCGCGGGGCCGGAGTGCTGGTGCGGGCCCGCTCCGTGGCCGCCCTCGCTGCCCTGGCACACGAGCTTGTGCTTCTTCCAGTCCTGGCGCTGGTGCTCCTTGCAGCAGTAGAAGGAGCTGCGGCAGCGGCTGCAGCGCAGCAGGTTCTCCATCTTCCCGCACAGCTCGCAGTACTGCCGGTCTCGCTCGCTCGGGCTGGGCCCGCCGGGCCCGCCGCTGTCATTGGCCATGGCGGCGGCCGAGCAGGAGGGGTGGCGGCTGGACAGCCGCGCCCGCAGCCGGGGAGTGGGGGGAGCGGCAAGGGCCGTTACTGCGCCATGCACCCGCCACCCCTCGCCTCAGGGAGGCCGGCACCCGCGCCCTCGGCCCGGCCGCTTCCTCGTCCTCGGGTCCCGCGTAGCGCCGGCGGCCGCCTCAGCGCCTCATCGCCGCGCGGGCTGGGGGAGCGCGGCCTGCGCGGCGAACCGCGGCCTCTGCTCGGGCGCGCGGGCCCGGGGCGCGCGACAGCGGGCGCCTTGGCCGCCTCCGCGTCCCGGGCGGCCGGGCCCAGGCTGTGGAGAAGCGCAGGGCGTGCGGGCGCCACTCGCTCTGCGCGCTCTGCACGTACACCACGGCCCCGCGGCGACCCGGGCGGGCGGCGCGCGAGGGCGGGGGGGCGGAGGGCGGGCCGAGGGGAGGGCCGAGGGGGCGGCGGCCGCGCACACGCTCGGGCGCGGGCGCGGGCGCGGGCGCGGCGCCGGGGCCGCCTCCGCTCGCCGGCACTCGGCGGGGCCGGGCCTCGGCCTCCGAGCTGGGTCCCTCGGGCGCCTGCCCTGCGCCCTTCGGCCGGCTCCGCTCGGGGCGGGCCCGGGACTCCGGGAGGCCGTGCGCCGCCACCCCCGCCGCGGGACAGCGAGGGGCAGGCCCGCGAGCGGCAGGAGGGCGTGGGCGGCGGGGACAGCGCCTACACCTGCTGGGGGCGGCGGAGCGGCGGGGCCGTAATCATGGCTGCTGCTCGTCTCCACGGGGCGTGCCCGGCGCGCTCGGGACGCCGGTGCTAGGTGGCTGTTGCGACCCTCATTTTGCAAAGGAGGAAACGGAAATTCAGAGAAGTAAAGTAACTTGCCCAAGGTCACGCAGGACTGGGACTGAATCCAGCAATCAGATTTTGTCAGATTCCAAGGCTGTTTTTTCCATTACGGCACACAGCGTCTATTTCAAGAAGGCCCGAAATGGTTAAAAACAAAAATAAATATTGTTGTGGTGTTAATCCAAGCCCCTGCTCCCCGTTTGAACCTAATTTAAAGGTACTGAAATTTGAGGGCGATTAAAAACAAAAAAGACACCTATTTTTAAACCCTGTGAAATCCTGACTCCATGAAGAAATTTTTGGCTACTTCAGGCACTTAAATTCACACAGATGGAACTATTCCTGAGAAGTGGATTTTGGTGGTAAATGAGCATTGCTACTTTTACGATTTTTACATTTAAAAATCTTTCATTACTAAAATCTGCTACACTGGTGAATACAATTCTTTGTTTTACAGAACATAAAAACATTACCAGAAATAAGCTGAGGGTGTTTCTCTCCACCTGCCATTTGTCTTAATAAAAGGCCTGTGATTTAGATTTTCACACTCTATCGAACACCTAATGTGGAAAACGCTGTGCTACCACTTGTGTATCATCTGAATAGACTGCAGGTAATTTCAGTCCTTAAGCCTTGCAAGACTTAACAAGAACTGCAATATGTGTGTCAAAAGCAGACGAATATAAGTAATTATTATAAACCACTTTGCAGAATAATTTAAAAAAAAAAACAGTTTGGTGATAGAGACCTCAAATATCCTGATTTGATCATTACATATTCTATGCATGTAACACACTCCATAAATATGTAAATTATTGCACGTCAATGAAAGGGAAAAATTTTTTAAATGAAGAAACAGTTTTAATCCAAAATCATAAAAGTTCTTCATCAACTATACAGAATTTAAAACTGTTATAAAATTCTGCTACATGCATAAATGGCATTCTGGGTATCCAACCTGGTGAAAGAGGACCATTAACTCCAATTAGCTTACTCTTTGAGAAACTGAGAAGTGTTATACTCACAGGTTCAAATTTCAAACCAAACTAAAAATCCAACGTTCTGTAAAGAATTAAAACCTCTCTATCTCAAATGTGTCTCCTACCTTCCCAGAGCTTTATTAACTACAGTACAATGTCATTGTTGTAGACATTACTAATTAGGCTATTCAACAAAAGTATTGACAACATACTACGTGCCAGACTATCCTTGGCAGACAAATGAATTAGTCATACTACACTCAGAGACACATAGTCCAGTGCAGGAGGCAGCTATGTAAACAAATAATGACAATCCAGAGTTTGGAGAGGAATGAATAGGATGGAATGGGAACACAGAAAAAGGAATTGCTACCTCTGCCTTTTGCACTAATAAAATTCCAAGCAAATTAATTCAGGAATTCTTAAAAACATAAAGCCTTATGAAAGCCTTGGCTTTTATCATGGCTTTTGAAAGCAAACTTTTAAAACATTTTTGATAAATATAAATTATGTATAGTATTTCTACTTTTGCTGTAGTATATTATAAATGATTCTTAACTATTCACAAGAACAGGAACTTTACTAGGAACATTCATTCCACAAACACTTGAGTCTTCCAACAATTTTTTTCAAAATCACTAGGTCTCTGGTGTGCAAACAAATTAGTTATGTATCTATATGCTCTACTCATATATCTCTATTGAAATCTACTTACAAGCATAGATGGCCGTATCAAAACCTTTATTTGCTTTTTGTTCCAATTAAGTGTACAAAATCACAAATTGAACATGAATATCTTGAACACACTTAGTCAAATATAACACCAAGTTTTCATAAATAGAATAGTAAAATTTAAAATATTGATTTCAAAATATTTCCAAAGATCCATGTATTCAGAATTTTCATTTATTCAGGCTTAATAATTTGTGAACTCATTCCAAATTAGTGAGGTTTCACCATACCATTTGCTGGCAGTGCAATAGCCAATGGTAAGTTCACCAACAAGATTCTGGAACTCTATGAGCATTATAGCAGTTACCACTAATTCAAATGTTACAGAGAAGATTCACAATGCTGTGCAGGAATTTATTTTATAAATACATGTGGTGCTTATGATATGTGCTGATCTCTGTTCTAAGCATTTTACAAATACTAACTAATTTAATCTTCATACAATGCTATGAAATTAGTGCCATTATTATGCCAATTTTACAAAAGGAGAAACAAATACAGAGTGAGACACTGAGTGTCCCTCCCAGTGCTTAACATTATATGATTAGTAGCACTCAGTGGGTTACCCAATACTCTGGGGTGAACAAAGGCTTATGTTTCTCAAAGCCAGGAATTATTTCACATTTTTTTCTGCCCCAGCGTAATCAAGAGCAACTGTTCTAGAAATTGGAGAATGAATTAAAGTAAGAGTGCTATCATCTCCATATCATACCAACTTAGACCAAAACTAATAGGCCACCTATTTGGCTTCCCTTTGCTCTTCTGGCAGTGTTTACTTAACCAATTAATATAAAGAAGTAGCCACTGTGAACTAAGAACTAAAAGACAGAGGCAAAGCTGACATTAAATGCAAGGACAAAGTTGAATGAGAAAATGAATTTAGATATGACTGTGTTGACTCTTGTGGAAAGCCCAGTGACCAGAATCTATCGTCCCGGGACCAGCCCTGTTTCTCCTTTTAAAATGTTAAAAATACACAACAGAATATCTTTTTTGCTCAGGAAATCAAACATCTGATTGTTAACTAATGACCTCTTGCTTCCCCATCTGTGACAATCTTGTTTTAATATGTTACAGAGAACAGAAAAATCACAAGTATAACATAGGCATTCCACCAAGATAAACAGGAAGACAATCTTTGAGTTCTGGGAAAAGCAACTAAGAATCCAAGCCATTTTCTAACTATAGTATTGGGACACACACAAGTCGGTGTCGGAAATAGCACCTGCTCATCTCTGTGCTGGGGGTTCTGCCAGAAGCACACGTGAGCTGTGTGCTTCCCCACGTACGTGGAGCCAGCTGTACTTTCTATTAAGGCTGTTTCCTTACGAAAATAAAATAATTAAACAAACTTTCTATGTACTAGGCAAAATTTATCAATCACCAAACTTTATTAGTTTATGATTTTAAAATTACTCACCAATCCATTTAAAAATTAATCATCTCAGAAATAACATAAAAATTTACAATGTATCACTCATCATAGTGAATTTTTGATTGCTCCCAAACGTGGGATACTATATGTTATGTGTTAATGTAGTTATACTATGAATGTTTTTTCCTAACATTACCTTAATGTTGAACAGTTTCCTGTGGAAAAATTTAAACATACATAAAAATAGAGACAGTTTACAATCAACCTCAACCCTAAGTTCAATGATTATCAACTTCAACAACAATCAACATTTGTACATTCTTGTTCTCTGCCCTTCCCACAATTCTGTCTTTTTTATTAGCTAAACACACTATTTAGAAAGTATATCCCAATTTCCATATGTGTATCTCTGAAAAGGATTTTAAAAGAAATCATATCCATTATACCACTATCATACAAAATTAAGAAAAATCTCAATAACTATCCATCATCCAGCAAGTATTAAAATTTTCTTGATTGTCTCAACAATTCTGTTTATAGTTGTTTTATTCAATTCAAGATTTAAACAAGGTCCATACATTGCACTTGGCTGTCATGTTTCTGAAGTCCCTTTTACTGTATTTTACCAGTACCCCACCCTTTTTTCATACTATTGATTTAGCGGAGAAAATAAGCCATTTGTATTACAGAATATTGCATACTCTGGATTTAGCTGATTACTTCCTTGTGATATTCATCTTGTTTCTGTAGACAGGTGGTGAAATCTAGAATTTTTGTTAGATTTGGGTTCTATATATAGTTCTATATATAGATATATATATAGAACTATATATATATATATATATTTTTTTTTAGACAGAGTCTCAGTCTCACTCTGTTGCCCTAGCTAGAGTGCCATGGTGTCAGCCTAGCTCACAGCAACCTCAAACTCCTGGGCTCAAGTGATCCTCCTGCCTCAGCCTCCCAAGTAGCTGGAACTATAGGCATACGCCACAATGCCCAACTAATTTTTTGCATATATTTTTTAGTTAGCCAATTAATTTCTTTCCATTTATAGTAGAGACGGGGGTCTTGCTCTTGCTCAGGCTGGTTTCGAACTCCTGAACTTGAGCAATCCGCCCTCCTTGGCCTCCCAGAGTGCTAGGATTACAGGCGTGAGCCACCGTGCTCGGCCTCTTTTTTTCTTTTTGATAATAGCCATTCTAACTGGGATAAGATGATTATGGTTATGGTTTTGATTTGCATTATGGTTTTGATTTGCATTTCCTTGATGATTAGTGATGTTGAATGTCTTTTCACATACTTGTTGGCAATTTTTATGTCTTCTTTTGAGAGATGTCTATTTAGAGGATTTGCCTATTTCTTAATAGACTTATTTGGTTTTTCTGCCATTGAGTTAAATTCCTTGTATGTTCTAGATATTAATCCTTTGTCAGATGAATAGTTTACAAGTACTTTTTACCCATTCAGAAGGTTGTCTCTTCCCTCTACTGATTGTTTCCTTTGCTGTGCAGAAGCTTTTAGTCAGATATAATCCTATTTGTCTATTTTTGCTTTTGTTGCCTGTGCTTTTGAGGTCTTAGCCATAAATTCTTTGCCCAGACCATTGTCCTGAAGCATTTCCCCTACGTTTTCTTCTAGTAGTTTCATAGTTTCAGATCTTACATTTAAGTTTTTAATCGGGTTTGAATTGATTTTTGTACAGCGTGAGAGATAAGAGTCTAGTTTCATTCTTCTGCATATGGATATCCAGTTTTCTAAGCCCCATTTATTGAAAAGACCGGCCTTTCCCCAATGAATGTTCTTGGAGCCTTTGTCAAGAATCAGTTGGCTGCATATATATGGATTTACTTCTGGCTTCTCTATTCTGTTCTATTAGTCTTTGTCTGTTTTTATGTCAGGATGATGCCATTTTGGTTAATATAGCTTTGTAGTATATTGTGAAGTCAGCTTGTGTGATTCCTCCAGCTTTGTTCTTTTTGCTCAAGATTGCTTTGGCTATTTAGTCTCTTTTTTGGTTCCATATAAATTTTAGCGTTGCTTTTTCTATTTCTTTGAAGAATGTCATTGGCATTTTAATAGGGATGCCATTGAATCTGTAGATTGCTTTGGATAGTATATCTTCTCTCTTTTGTCTTCTCTAATATGGAATAATTCCTCATCCTTTCTTTGTCTTTCATGACATTGTAATTTTTGAAGAATATATGTCAGTTATTTTATAGGATATTCTTCAGTTTGTGTTTGTCTAATATTTACTCATGATTAGATTCAAATTCAGATTATGTATTCTCTGGCCAAAATACTACATAAGTAATGTCATGTTCTTCCCAAGGTATCAGATTAGGAGGCACATGATGTCCATCTACCTTTGGTTGTTAATATTAATTTTGATGACCTGGTCAAGATATTGCCTTATTTCTCCACTGTATAGTTACTATTTTCAACTCTGCAACTAATAAGTAATCTGTGCGAAGACACTTTAAGACCTTATCAAAATAGATGTATCATTCCTTGACAATTCTCGCCCAAACCAGAATGATATTTATACAATCCACCACTCATTCCAAAATTCCAATTAGAATTTTACTATAAGAAAGGGCCTTTTCTTATTTGTTTATTTAATCATCATGGATCCTATTGAATTCAATGGATTATTAGTCATTACCATCCTTATTTATTTTGATGCCCAAATTGTCCCAGAGTTGTATGGTGAGAGCCACTTCAAACAGACTTCTGTGTCTTTTTTTCATGCTCCATATACAGTACACACACACACACACACACACACATATATATATATGCTGTGTGTGTGTGTGTGTGCACAAACCATATTTTTTTTTTGAGAAGTTTATTACTCTCTGGCACAACAAGATGTTTTAGGCTCATCTTGTACCTTCCATGCCACAAACCTGGGATTAGTCATTTCATCAAGGAGCCTTTTAGTGGGTAAATATATCTGGGAAACCAAGATCTGGATGTTAAGTGTGCTTATTACAACTAGAGGGTCATTATTTCTAGGCCCTTTCAGCTGACAGTGGTAGGAAATCATGATACATACAGATACCTCTAATATACATATATTAGACAACTTCATATTATCCCACAGGTCATTGAAGTGCAGTTTTTGTTGTTGTTGTTGTTGTTCAGTCTTTTTTCCTTCTTTGCTTCCATTTGAAAGCATTTCTATTGCTATATATTCAGGTTCATGATCTTTTCTTCTGCAGTGCCTAATCTGCTCATAATCCCATCCAGTGAATTTTTTCATTTCGGATATTATCTTTTTCAGGTCTGGAAATTCCATTTGGCTTTTTCTTTTTATATCTTTCATATCTCACCTCATTTTGTCCATATTTTTCTTTACATCCTTGAGCATATTTGTAAAAAATATTTTAAAGGATTTGTCTGCTAATTCCATACCATTTCTGGGTCTGTTGCAAATAGAGCATTTTTTCTTTGCTTATGGATCACATTTTTCTGCTTCTCTGCATGTTTGATAATTTTTAATTAGATGTTGAATTTTGTGAATGTTTGGTTGTTGAGTACTAGATTTTCTGTCTTTCTTTAAAGAGGGTTGGATTTATTCTGGTAGAAGTTATATATATATTTTTAAGCTTTTTAAAAGCTTTCTGTGTTGCTCCTGAGAAGGCTTATAAGTAATTTGATCTTTATGCCTGAGGACTCTGAGGATTTTTCATTTGCCTTTATAGTTATTTTTCTAAAATATATCTCAGATTTAATCATAACAGGTCACTTTCACCATAAATATGGCAGTCTCTTTCAATGTTTATATTTGCTTTTTCTCATTTCTGGAAAGTTTTTTTTGGAATTTAAACACTAGTTATGTTCCCTTGTTCATTTCTCTCCCTCAAAGACTCCAATTACATGTATGTTGTATTCTGTGTGAGTGCGTGTTCTCCCTTGTTGTTCATTCCTGTCACATTCTGTCTGACATGTTTTTAAATGTCTTTATCTCAGTTTCATTCTTTTGGTTGGTTTACTGACTTTTTTCAATGTTTCTTATTAGATTTTTATTTGAATTTCTTCTTCCTTGGGTACCTTGTAGTTTATCCTTCATTTTTTAGATGCTTATGCTTTTTTATTCAATGACTTTACTGAGGTTTATCAACTCTTGTTGCATTTCTCCCTGTCCTGGGGTAGGGGTAAGGTCATAACATAGCTCTTCTTAGTTTTGAATTTATGATTCTAAGTGGTTTTTAAAAATTATTTTCACATGCTAGTTTGAGAATATATAATTCAGTGTAGAATTTTTTGTTTTGCTGTTTTACTTCTTGGTTGCTTTTGGGGAGGAATTTTCATCAGCTAAAAGTATGATTCACATTTTTTTTGTATTGTTTTTCTGGTTGCTTTGTATGGAGTTGGTTTGATTTTGCTATTCCTAGGAATTTTATGAGCCAGGATATGAAAGTACAGCTTCTTTAATAAATGAGTTAGTGGTTGTGTTGGAGAGTGGAAGTGGTGGTTTATCTTATTTCTCAGGATCTTTAATTTAACTTCCCTCTTTCTTTTCACTGTAGTGTCTCCAAGGGGTACCATTCCTTCTCTGTTAATCTGATTCTCTCTCAGGAGAAATGCTTTTTTGAAGCTGTTGCCTCCAGTCCCCCTCACTTTTAGGCCTCCCCCATGTACCTGCTACTATGGTTGATCACATCCCACACCTCTTTTTAACAGAGTGTTGGACATTTTCTTGCTGGGGTGATGCGTGTGGAAAAACCAACTCAAACTGTGCTTTTCCTACAACAACAACAACAATCAACACAAAAGACTTCTTTGAACAAATGTGTAAAGGTTTTTCCACATACACCGAGTCACCAGCTGGGTGTCCTCTAATTTAATTTAATTCTGTTGCAATATGCTCCAGTGGAAAGAGCATGGAACTCAGAGAAAGAACTGAGTTCAAATTCAAGCTCCTTAATATTCATCTGAGCTCTGAAAGCCAGATGCCTTCTTCATCTCAGTTCATCAATCTGTAAAGAGGAAATAATAGTCTCTACCTTAATATTGCAGTAAGAATTAAAAGAGATAATTTATATAATGAGAAAATTTACTCAACTCCTAGCTCTGGGATCAGAGAAAAGTAAGTATATGTGAGTCTATATAGACCATAGAAAAAGTGTCAGTTCTATGTAAGCATGTGAGCATTTCCAAGGACTTCATCCCCTAGGAACAGTGCAGAGAAGGTGCTTTAAAAATGTAGCTCCCTGTTTTTCCCCAGAAGAGGTTTATGCCACATATTGAGTACCCCAACTTTTATAGCTACCTCCCAAAGGACTCCTTTTAGCTCCAGGAGCAGAAGGGATTAGACATATGTAAGTCTCCCCAGATTACAGAAAAAAAGAGATGGTCTTAAATGATCATACAGGCCCTTCCTGGGACTACATACTCTTGCAGCAGTGCAGAAAAGAAGCAGGAACATGCAGTTCCCATTTTCTTTCTGGGAAGGGCTTACAGAACACACTTCCAGTGTCCACCTGATGGTCTGACTTCAAACCAACTTGCATAAGGAACCTAAGGAGGCAAATAAGCAGTAGCCCTCTAGCAGCCAGAACCAGAGCTCATGACCTCATGAAACGTCCCCCTGGCTCGCCCCAGTGACAAAGCTGGGTCTACCCATCATTCCTGGAAGGAGTTTGTCTACTCACGGAGTGTCACAAGTTCTATAGCTCCCACCCAAGAAACTGTCTTCTTAACAATTTAGCTCTAGGAGGGCATTGCATTCCTGAGTGGCCCTATACCACAGATAACAAAGGGGTGGACAGACGATAGGCCCCCTGTCAGCAGCTTTCTCTCCAGGATCAGAGGGTGCAGCTTGAATATAAATACAGGCATTTGCCACAGATCCTCTCCCTGGCTTAGTGCACATCAGACACCCTAACCTTTCCAGATACATCTAGAGAGTCTTGCTCCTACCTTACTGGTCATGGATATAATGACGGGATGTGGCACATCCTAAGCTCCAGGGAGCCACCAAAACCAGAAACAGCAGTCTGTTTTTGAGATTTGAGAAGCACCTTAAAATCTCTAGGAGGATGGGTTGGTGAGAGCCTTTTCCTACACAAGACCAGTCTGACGAGACTAGGAGAGATAGTTGATTTATCTAATGCACAGAAACTAACAGAGAATGAAGGAAAATGAAGAAAAAGGGTAATACATTCCAAGTAAAAGAATAAGATAAATCTCCAGAAACCAACATGAGTGAAGTGCCATATGTGATTTACCCAACAGGGAATTCAAAATAATGGTCATAAATATACTGACTGAGATCAGGAAAGCAATGCAAGAACAAACCGAGAATTTCAACAAAGACAAAGTATAAAAAAGTACACAACAGAAACCATAGAGCTTAAGAATGTTACAACTGTACTGAAATAAATACAGGGATTCAATAGCAGACTGGATCAAGCAGAAGGAAGGATCAGTGAACTCAAAGACAGCTCTCTGGAAATCATACAATCTGAGAAGAAAAATGAAAAAAGAATAAAAAAGAGTGAGGATAATTTAAGCAACTGATGGGGCACCATCAAGTGTAACAACTTGTGCACTGTTAATGTACCAAAGGAGAAAGAAGAGAAAGGGACAGACAACATAGTCAAAGAAATAATGGCAGAAAACTTCCCAAGCCTGGGTAAGGAAATAGAAATCCAGATCCAGAAGCCCAAAGGATACCAAATAAGACAAACTATATAGTCTCACAATGAGACACATTATAATCAAATAATCAAAAGTTAAAGAGAGAGTTTTTAAAGCAGCAAGGGAAGATCAAATTGTTATGTACAGAGGGTCGGGGAGGGTAAACTCACAACTAATGCATGCAGTGAGCATTGTAGAGGGGAAGGGCATGCCTCTAATCCTTGCTTGGGTGAGGCAAAGTCATAAAATGTAATCAAAATGTTTGTACCCTAATAATATCCTGAAATTAAAATAATAATAATAAAATTGTTATGTACAAGGGAGGCACCATAAGATTATCAGTGGATTTTTCAGCAGAAACCCTGCAGGCCATAAGGGAGAAGGATGATATATTCAAAATCCTGAAATAAAAAAAAAATTCTCACCAAGAATACTATACCCAACAGCACTGTCTTTCAAACATGAAGGGGTGATAAAGACTTTCTCAGACAAACAAAAGCTAAAAGAGTTTATCACCACTAGACCTGACTTACAAGAAATGTGAAAGGAGGTTCCTCAAGCTGAAGGAAGAAGAGGATGCTAATTAATAACATGCAAACATGTGAAAGTATAAAACTCACTGGTAAGGTAAGTACATTGTCAAATCCAAAGCATTCTAATACTCTAATAGTGAACTAATTATATCTCTAGTGTAAAGGTTAAAAGGCAAAACTATTAAATACAACTATAGCTACAATAATTTCTTAAGAATATAAATTGTGAAAATATATATAAATTTCAACATTAAAAAATAAAATGTGGGCAGAAGGGAAGTAAAAGTGTACAGTTTGTGTATGTGATCAAAGTTAAGTTATTATCAGTTTAAAGTAGTCAGTTATAAGATAAGATGTTTGATGTAATCCTCAGGTTAACCATGAAGCAAAAGCCTATAACAGATACTGAAAAGATAAAAAGGAAAGATCCAAAGCATACAACTACAGAAAATTTTCAGACCACAAAAGAATAAACTAATAGAGGAAGAAAGAAACAGAGGATCTACAAAACAACCAGAAAACAATTTTTAAAATGGCACAAGAAAATCTTTAACTATCAATAATTACTTTGAATATAAACAGATTAAATTTTCCAATTAATGCTCACAGAATGGCTAAATGGATGAAAAAAACAAGACTCAACTAAATAATGCCTACCAGAGACTTACTTTACCTTAAAGGACACTCATAGACTAATAGTAAATGCAAGTGGAAACAAAAAGAGAACAAAGATAGCTATACTTATTTCAACAATATAAACTTTAGGTCAAAACTGTAAAGAGACAAAGAAGGTCATTATATAATTGTAAAGGGCTCAATTCATGAAGAGTATATAAAAATTGTAATCATATATGCACCTAATATGGGAACACCTAAATATATAAAGCAAATATTAAACGATTTAAAGGGAGACATAGACTGCTACATGATAATAATAGGGGATTTTAATACCTCACATTAAACTTTGAATAGATCATCTAGACAGAAAATCAATAAACATTGGACTTGAACTATACTTTAGACTAAATGGACCAAATAGGCATATACAGAACATTCCACCCAACAGCAAACGTTTTTTTTCAAGTGCACATGTAACATTCTCCAGGATAGATCATATGTTAGACCACAAAACAAGTCTTAATAAATTTAAGAAGATCTAATCATATCAAGTATCTTTCTGACTGTAACGTTAGGAAACTAGAAATCAATAATAAGAATCATAGAAAATTAACAAATATTTGAAAATTAAACAATAAGCTCTTGAACAACTATTAGGTCAAAGAAATTAAAGGGGAATTTAAAAATATAATTTAGACAAATGAAAATGGGAATAAACATACAAAAACTTACAGAGTGCAGCAAAAGCAGTTCTAATAGGGACATTTACAGCAATAAACGTGTGCATTGAAAAAAAAGAAAGAAGACAAATAAACGACCTGATGTTATACCTTAAGGAACCAAAAAAGAAACAAACAAACAAACAAAAAGAATAAACTAGTCCCAGAATTAGCAGAAAGAAGGAAATAACAAAGATCAGAGTAGAAATAAATGAAACAGAAACTAGCAAAGTGATACAAAAATCAACAAAATTAAGAGTTGCTCTTTTGAATAAACTGACAAGCCCTTAGCTAGATTAACTAAGAAAAAAAGAGAACTTACTCAGATAAATAAAAATCAGAAATGAAAGAGGAGAAGAAGCCAAGATGGCCCACTAGAGACAAAGTTTGTAGGACTGTTCGGGCTGAAGAATTGAGGATTGGACTGAGGAGAGTGGAGTGTGATTACTCCACAGAAGTGGACCCCAGAGATAGATACCAGTGGAGTCCGGGAACACCACCAGGAAGAACTGAGCAGCTGAGAGAGAGGAAGATAGAAGGGAGTAATAATTGGCATGAACTAATTCCAGGGAGTTCTGGAGCCCAGGGAAAGGGTAAGGGGTTTTTCTCCTCCCCTCGCAGGTTCATCAGGCCAGCAACAGAACACAGGGGGAGTGCCACAAGAGACCAGAGAGTCAGCATCCCTCCATCTGGATGCCTCATCTGTTCTACCTCCTCCACTCCAATCCTGGCATCCCAGGAAGTAATTTTGGCTTAAGCCACTCATAGCCATGTGGCTGCAACCACCCCATAGCAACCACTGAAGCATCTTGCACCGAGTGACTTGGCTCCCTGCAACAAGAGCGCACTGCCAGCCTAGCCTGAATTGGGCGGCATGGCTGCTACCACCGTGGCTTGGACAGGAGGACGGTCATGCTGATGCAGCCACAGCTTGGAGAAGAGGGTGCACGGGTGCCCCAGCAACTTGAGAGTGATACGGAAAATTCGGGCGCCGGGATGCAGCCACTTGCTGCCTCCCCGTCTCCGCATTTCTGCGGACCAGCACTGTGCCTGGCCAGTTGGAGGGCATGCTGCTGAGGCCGGCTCGCAGCAGAGAGCCAACCTGGCCCCGCTGCCTGTTTCCCGCCCTGCCTGTTTCCAGCCATGCTGCTTGCATGATCCTGATTGAGTAATTTTTGAATCCCACTGTTTTTGATTGGATGTTAAAGCTTGTAGTTGATTGGACACTTTTGAGCCCTACCAAGGGTATAAGAGCAGGAGTAGAGATGGGCAGGAAGGGTCAGAAGATCAGAAGACAGGAAGAAAGCTGTAACAATAGGTGTGCTGAGCCTGCTGTAGAAGAATAAAGACTGTTCTCCAACTCTTCGTGTGCCGCTTGGTTCTTTCCCCGGTCAAGAGCTGTAACACTAGCTGTACACATTGCCGCAATAAGAGCAGTGCAGGAAGTCTGCAGCCCTAAATCATAGCAGCCACTAGAGTTCTTTGTGCTGAGTGACCTGCTTTTAGTCTGGGGGCATTTTTCCATCCCCAGTGGGCAGGGCAACTGCAGACTGTGATCTTCCTGCACACAGGTGCTTGGTGCATTCACCTGCTGACAGCACAGACGGTGGGGCAGGGAGGCATGGGGGAGAGATCCCAGTTCCAGGGATCTGAGCAGCAAGTGAGAGCCCATACCCATAGGGAGAGTGTGGAGGAGAACAAGAGTGCAGGGTTCTGTGGGTGAGCCCCATCCCCTCTCCGGCCCCAGAACTGCCATAATAGAGTTTGCTGTGCCATTATGACTCAATTTGTATAAGTACTAGTCCCCATGACAACTGAATGCCTCAGGTACTGCAGGCTGAATTGGAGCAGCTGCCCCCACCCCCACTCACTTTAATAGGGAGTTCAGCTGGAACCAAGAGTTCCACGAGCTGGCCCTATCCCCCAGTGGAAGCGTCCCCCTGGTGGAGACTTCTGGGGATAGAGAGGACTACCCGCCTCACCTTGGGATCTAGTGGTGCAAAAGAGTGCACAATTGGAGATCTCCTTATCTGATGGCAGCATGCAGAGATGCATGCCAGGGGCCAGACACACAAACTGTGTGGAAGCTTGTGCGTGGAGAGGAAACCCAAGTGGACCAATGGGAGGGGAATGTGCCCAGGTTTGTGGGCAGGAACTGAAAAAACGTTACTAAAATCCTCAGCAATCACATGAGTAGGCCCATCCCTTCAAACTTGGAGAGAGAGCCCTGAACTCCATATCAGTGGCTCCCCCTAGTGGCTGGATAGGCAACCTCTGAGCCCCATAGGAACCCACACACCCAGGCTCTGGCACCCCAGCTATGATCAATCTTGCTCCTCCCCCAACCTCAGGTGGGGAGAAAGATCCAAGCAACCCCAGGGAGCTACAGGGCTCCTCCCAAAGCTTAGGGCATTTGTATACTCCACCAGGGGGACCAAAGCCTACCACAGGTACAATAGATTATCTCAGTAACTGGCTCCTCTACACAAACTGCAATCAACAACCGAGGGAACAACCCCATAGCTAAATATAGTACCTTCAATCTCAAACTATTAGGAAGCAGTGTCTACCCACAAGTACAACCCACCAGCTTGGAACTTAAGCTGGGGGACCAAACTCACTACACTGGATTGGGAATAGGTGAAGACAAAAGGGCAACTGTAACCCAAGAGGTTCATCAAACTTCCTAAAACAACCCTAAGGCAATTCAGGACAAGCTCTCCTCTGCCTGGTACTGTCAGGGAACAATCCTTGGGGTCTTGGAGACAGGGCCATAAATAAGCCTTAGCATCCCCAGCTCTCAACCAACAGGCCAGATGAGAAAGAATAAGTGAAAGAACTCAGCAAACATGAAAAATCAGAGCAAAAAGTCATCCCCATAGGAAATCATTAGCTCCTCAGCAACAGATACCAACTTAAATGAAATGATTAAAATGACAGACAAGGAATTTTAAATATGGATTCTAAGAAAGCTCAATGAAATTCAAGAGAAAATAGAAACCCAACACAAAGAAGCCACAAAAACAATGCAGGAAATGAATAAAAAATTCTCTAAGGAAGTCAAAGTATTATGGAAAAACCAAACAGAAATTCTGGAAATGAAAGATGCATTCAAAGAATTACAAAACGCAGTGGAAAGGCTTAAGAATAGAATGGATCATGCAGAAGAAAGAATCTCAGAGCTTGAAGATAACACCTATGAGCTAAACAAATCAGTCAAAGAGAAAGAACACAGAAACAAGTGGCATGAACAAAGCATATAAGAAATGTGGGATTATGTAAAGAGACAAAACATAAGAATCATAGACACCCCTGAGGGTGAAGAAGAAAATACACAAGGGCTGGAAAATCTATTCAAAGGAATAATTGTGGAAAATTTCTCTAGCCTAGCCAGAAATCTAGATATCCTGGTATAAGAAGCATACAGGACTCCCCGGAGACTCAATGTGAAAAGGCAATCACCATGTCACATAGTTATTATTCTAGCCAAAGTAAACATGAAAGAGGCACTCCTTCAAGCAGTAATACAAAAACATCAGGTAACCTACAAAGGAAAACCTATCAGACTAACTGCAGATTTCTCAACTGAAACCTTACAAGCCAGAAGGGACTGGGGATATATCCTCAATCTTCTAAAACAGAATAACGGCCAGCCTAGAATTTTTTATCCTGCAAAACTAAGCTTCTTATATGAGGTAGAAATAAAGATTTTCCCAGACAAGTGATCAATGATGAAATTTGCGAAGACCAGACCTGTCCTGAAGAAAGTATTCAGACCTGCCTTATACACTGAATAGTGCAACTGCCACCCATCAATGTAAAATCATCCACAAGCTAAAGTCCAGAACCCTGATTCCACAATGGATAGGGAAGTAAAACAAAAGAGTAAGAGTCCTCCCAATGAGATGAATATAAATCCACCCCAAATATCAATTCATTCAATAAATGTTAATGGCTTGAATTGCCCAATGAAGAGGCATAGTCTGGCTGATTGGACAAAAAAACACAATCCAAGTATCTTCTGTCTCCAGGAAATGCATCTTACCCACAAGACTCATTCAGACTCAAGGTGAAGGGATGGTAAATAATTTCCTAAGCAAGTGGAAACCAAAACAAAGCTGTTGTAACCATTCTTACATCAGATAACATAAACTTTAAAGGAAAAAAAGTAAAGAAAGACAAAGGTGGTCACTATGTAGTGATGGAGGGAAAAATTCAACAAGAAGACTTAACCATCCTACATATTTATGCACCCACCACAGAGCACCCAGATACAGAAAGAAAATCCTGCTTGATCTAAACAAAATGATAAACAGCAATACCATAATAGCCAGGGACATCAAAACTCCACGACAGAACTGGACAGATCCTCCAAGCAGAAACTAAACAAAGAAACAATGGACTTAAACAGAACTCTAGAACAAATGGGCCTAACAGACATTTACAATACTTATGTGTACATATGGAAATAACATTCACTGAATGTTGGGCAGGTGGCAGGGGAGTGTAGCAGATGGGTAAATTCAGACCTCATAGGTGTGGTGTACACTATCTGGGGGATGGGTACACTTATAGCTCTGACTCAGGCAGTGCAAAGGCAATATATGTAACCAAAGTGTTTGTACCCCTATAATATTCTGAAATTAAAAATAAATTTTAAAAAATCAAAAAAAGAAAGAGAAGACATTACAACTGATAACACAGAATTACAAAGGATTATAAGAGACTACTATGAACAATTATATACCAATAAATTAGATAACATAGAAGAAATGGATAAATTCCTAGAAACATATAACCTACCTAGACTGAAATCATGAAGAAATTAGAAATCAATAATGAGTGATCAATAATGAGTAAGGAGACTGAATAGTAATTAAAAGTCTCCCATCAAAGAAAAACCATGACCAGCTTCATGGCTGAATTCTACGAAACATGTAAAGAAGAACTAATACCAGTTCTTCTCAAACCCTTCCACAAAATTGAAGAGGAAGGAATACTTCCATACTTCCAAATTCATTTTATGAATCCAGCATTATCCTGATACCAAAGCCAGATAAACACTATAAGAAAAGAAAACTGCAGGCCAATTTTTATGATGAACATATATATATAAATTCTCAACAAAATATGAGCAAACCATATTCAACAGGACATTAAAAGTATCATTCACCATTATCAGGTGGAATTTATCCCTGGGATGCACATTTGGCTCAAATCAATAAACGTGATTCATTATATTAGCAGAATGAAGGACAAAAATCATATGATTATCTTGACAGATGTAGGAAAAGCACTTGAGAAAATTCAACATCATTTCATAAAAATTCTCAACAAATTAAGGATAGAAGAAACATTCCTCAATAAAGGCCATATATGACAAGCCCACTGCTAACATCATACCCAAAGGTGAAAAGTTGAAAGCTGTCCTCTAATATCAGGAACCAGACAAGGATACCCACTTTCTACTTCTGTTAAATATATTATTAGAAGTCCTAGCCCAAGCAATTTTGCAACAGAAATAAAAAGTATCAAAATAGGAAAGAATGAAATGAAATTGTGTCTATTGCAACAACAATCTTATGTATACAAAATCTAAAGAATCCACCAAAAATCTATTAGAACTGATAAATTCAGTAAGGTTGCAGGATACAAAATCAACTTACAAAAATCAGTTGTGTTTCATTTCTCTCTCTTTTTTTTTTCTTGAGACAGAGTCTCACTTTGTTGCCTATGCTAGAGTGTAGTGGCATCATCATAACTCACTGAAACCTCAAACTCCTGGGCCCAAGCAATTCTCCTGCCTCAGCCTCCCACATAGCTGGAAATATAGGTGCACACCACCACTTCCAGGAAAATACTCTACTTTTTGTAGAGATGGGATCTTGCTGTTGCTCAGGCTTGTCTCAAACTCCTTGCCTCAAGCAATCCTCCTAGAGTGCTAGATTTACAAGCATGAGCCATAGAACCTGGCCTGTAGTGTTTCTATATACTAACAATGAACTGTCTGAAAAAGAAATTAAGACAGAAATCCCATTTATAATATCATAAAAAATACTTAGGAGTAAATTTAACTAAGGAAGTGAAAGATCTGTATATTGAAAAATTATAAATCATTGATGAAAGAAATTGGCGATGACACAAATGAAAAGATACCCTTTGTTCATTAATTGGAAAAATTAATTATGTGAAAATGTCCATACTACTTAGAGTATCCTACAGATTCAATGTAATCCCTTATCAAATTCCAATGTCATTCTTACAGAAATAGAAAAACCAATCCTAAAATTTGCATGGAATCACAAAAGACTCTAAACAGCCAGAGAAATCTTGACCAATAAGAACAAAGAGAGGCATCATACTACCAAATTTCAAACTATATTACAAAGCTATAGTAATCAAAATAGCATGGTACTAGAATAAGAACAGACACATTGACTGATGGAATAGGATAGAGAACCCAGAAACAAACCCACACATCTATGTTCAATAGATTTTCGACCAGGGCACCAAGAACAGACAATGGAGAAAGGACAGTTTTATCAATAAATGGTGTTGAGAAAACGGAATATCCACATATAGAAGAATGAAAATGGATGCTTATCTCTTATACAAGAATCAACTCCAAATGTATTAAAGACTTGAATAAAATAAAAATCTGAAACTATAAAACTACTAGGAGAAAAGCTAAGGGAAAAGCTCCATGATACTGGTCTGGATAGTGGGGTCTCGAATATGACCCCACAAACATACACAACAAAGTAGACAAATGGAATTGCACTCAACTAAAATCTTTTGCACAGCAAAGAGAACAATTAGTAGAGTGATGAGACAACCCAGAGATTGAGAGAAAATATTTGCAATAATACATCAGATAAGGGGCTAATATCCAAATTACACAAGGAACTCAAAGTACTCAGTATCAAGAAAACAAATAATCCAATTAAAAAATGGGCAAAAGACTTGAATAGACATTCCTCAAAAGAAGACACACAAATGGACAACAGATATATGAAAAAATGCTCAACATCTCTCATCATCAGAGAAATGCAAATTAAAACTACAATAAGATATCACCTCACACCTGTTAGATTGAATATTATCAATAAGATGAAAGATAACAAGTTTTGGTGAGGATGTGGAGAAAGGGAATCTTTATACACTGTTGGTGGTATTGTATTATAAATTAGTATAGCCATTTTGGAAAACAGTATGGATTTTCCTCAAAAAACTAAAAATATAATTACCATACAACAATCCCACTATTGGGTATATACCCAAAGAAATTGAAATCAGTACATTAAGGAGATTCCTGCACTCCTATGTTTATTGCAGCATTATTCATAATAGCAGAGATATGGAAACAACCTATGTGTCCATCAATGGATGAATGAATTTAAAAATGTGGTATTGTTGCGGCAGTGTTACAGCTCTTGTTACTGCTCTTATTCATTTAACCGGGGAAAGAACCGAACGGCACACAAAGAGTCGGAGAATAACCTTTATTTTTCTACAGCAGGCTCAGCACACCTAGTGTTACAGCTCTCTTCCCATCTTCCGATCTTCTGACCCTTCTACCCACTTCTGCTCGGTCTCCTCCTGCTTTTATACCCTTGGTAAGGCTCAAAAAGCATCCAATCAACTACAAGCTTTAACATCCAATCAACAACAAGCTTTAACATCCAATCAACATCAAGCTTTAACATCCAATCAACAACAGTGGGATTCAAAAATTACCCAATCAGGATCACACAAGCAGCGTGGCCGGAAACAGGTAGCAGCACGCAGGCCTGGGGGCATTCCAGCACGCAGCCCTGGGCGGCTCTCTGCCATGGGGCCTGGCCCCTGCAGCATGCTACAGGGAGGCGGCAAGCGGCCGTGTCCCAGCGCCTGACATTTTCCGCATCAATATATACTCACAATCAGTCTTAAAAAAAACCCAGAAAATTCTGTCGTTTGCAACAACATGGATGAACCTAAAGGACATTATGTTAAGTGAAATAAAACAAGCACAGAGAGACAAATACCTCAGATTCTCACTTATATGTGGAATCTAAAAAAAGCCCAACTCATAGAAGTAGATGATAAAATAGTGTTTACCAGAGACTGTGAGGGGTGAGGGACAGGAATAGGGAAGACATCAGTCAATGGGTACAAAACTTCAGTTAGACAAGAGTAAGTTCTGGTGTTCTACTGCACAGCGTGGTGATTATACTTAATAATAATGTACCATATTATTTAAAAATAGCTAAAAGAGGATTTTAAATGTTCTAACCACATAGAAATGATACATAGTTGAGGTTCTGGAAATGCTGATTAGCCTGATTGGATCATTCTGCAATGAATACATTTATCAAAATATCACATCATACCCCATAAATATATACAATTATTGTTAATTAAAAATAAAACCTACAAAAAGAGAAATAATGAGAGGAGAGAATTGAAGACAATGAGTATAGGATTTTTACTCTAATGAGGACGGAAATAGGGCAGTAACTGAAGGAGCAGTGGAGTTGAGCAAGGATTGTTTTGAAAGACAGGAGAAAAAATGTGTTTGCCTGCTGATAGGGAATCCTTATAAAAAGATTATCTAATAATGACCTGTGAACTTCTTTGAAATGTTAGGATGACAGTAAAGGCAGGGGAAGGGAATTAAAGTGCAAGTCATCTCTTGAGGGTAGCCACAGTTTGTACTACAAAGGAGCTGCGGTTGTGGTTGGGGTTGGGGATGGAGATTTCCCTCACAATTAATCACGGGCTATTTATTTGTTAAAGAGCCTCATCAGCACATTACGTAATGCTTAATGTTCAGCCATTACTTCTATAGCTATATGTCAGACAAAGCAGCAACGCTTGCATCTCATCCACAGTGGAGGTTATTATACATTACGATAGTAGGTGATGTGTGTGTGTATGTGTGTGCGTATACTGTGTGTATATATATAATCTGTGTATATTTACATAAATATTTACATATAGTGTGTGTATATTTATATAGGCATACCTCGGAGAGACTTTGGGTTCAGTTCCATACCACAGCAATAAAGCAAATATTGTAATAAAGTGAGTCACACAGATTGTTGGGTTTTCTAGGGCACATAAAAGTTATATTTACACACAAACTAGAAAACAGACAAAAGAAAAAAATGGAAAAAACCCTTATATTTACACCATACTATAGTCTATTCAGTGTCCAATAGCATTATGTCTAAAAAAAGTATATATCTTAGTTTTAAGAGACTTTATTGTTAAAAATGCTAATGATCATTTGAGCCTTCAGTGAGTTGGAGTATTCAGAACACACACAACAGTTGCATATTAAGTTTGCCATATTCTATGGGCATGATTCATGATGTCCCGAAACAACTATAATTGTAACTTCAAAGATCCCTGACCACAGATCACCATAACAGATATAATATTATAATAATGAAAAAGTTTGGAATATTGCAAGAATTATAAAAATGTGACATAGAGACACAAAGTGAGCATATGCTATTGGAAATATGGCACCAATAGACTTGCTTGATGCAAGGTTGCCACAAACTTTCAATTTGTAAAAAAATGCATTATCTGCAAGGTGTAATAAAGCAAACACAATAATACAAGGTATGCCTAAATATATATATAATATATATGTATATATTATGTATATATTATATGTGTATATTATGTATATATGTATATATTATATTATATATGTATATATTATGTATATACATATATATGTATATACACAAACACACACAGCTATAATGGGTGCTATATATTATACATTGCTATATGTGTAATGTAGATAGTTGAAAACCCAGAATTCTGTTCCAGCTCTAATAGCCTTTGAGCTCATCACACCACATAAAACATCTAGGTGGCTTATAAAAGTGACAACTTAGAAAATACATAATATGTGGGAAAGGGATAGAAAATGGAGTTGAAGAAGTAGGCAAGGGCCAGATCATGTGTGACTAACAGGTGGTCATGTTACATGTCATAGAAGGAGTGCTAAAATGAAGTGTGCACATATTTCTGGGAGCTTGCAAAGAGGCACATCCAATCCACTTTGCAATGGTGCAGGGTGGTAGCAACAGCTGATAGCAAGTGATCAAAGGGGGCTCTGGATAAGTCAAGAAAGTCCAAAAGATCTAATCCAATCAGGACAGAGTCTTGAAGAACACTCAGGCACTAGTCAGGCTACCAAGAAGTCAACCCACGCTTACAGATCTTTCTAATGCCGTCCCCCTCCTCCTCAGTCTTGAGCTGGGGCCAATCACATGAGGATCTCAGGAGCTTTCCCCTTCAGTGTTTCAAAGATGCTGCTTGGTCTTGGATACAACTGGCCTCCCCCATCTCTTTCTAGACTATTGTAGCTATCTCCTGATGGTTTCCCTGCTTCCAGTATCTACCTTCCACTTTCAGATCACCATGCAAAACTACCATTCCAGAATTACCTTTCTCAGCATAGAAATTATGGACTGCTCCTGTGCTCCACGATAGTTATAAACTTAGGTGGGTCCCCATTCGCAACCGCAGGATGAAGGCAGACTCCTCAGGGTCCCATACCAGCCCCCATACTGCCCCCCACGGGACACCCCCACACTAGCCCCACTCCACTCTTCCTGCCTCTGCTCCTGCCTCCTCTCCCATTGTCTCCACATCAGTTCTTCTGTCTACAGATAAGTGCAGTTCTCTTCATGTCCATGCCTATGGTTACATTCTTTCCCTTGTCTGCATTCTCTTCACTTTTTTCTGCTTGGGGGAGAGAGAGAGAGAGAGAGAGAGAGAGAGAGAGATTAATAAAATCAAAAAGTTTCCATAGAGTGAAAAACGAGGGCCCCATTGAAAACAAAACAAAAATCTTACTAAACATGTTATGAGGGGTGGAAGAAATTCATAGAGAAAATTAATAAACTTGAAGAAACTTAAATATAACCTGATTATTCTTCCTCTACAGAGGTGGGAAAACAGGTAAACTCACGAAATTGTTCCTTGCGATAAAGAGATCTCATGTTGATAACAATGGATTGTAGGGCGATTGAAGAAGTACATTGGTTCTAATCTTTCTCCCGATTAAAGTCCTGCCACATACCATAAAGTCAAAGTTAAATTTGGTCCAGAAAATCTAGCCAATAATGTGGGGAATAACCCTTGACAAGAATGTCAGTTCTTAAAGACGCACATCCTGGAAATGTATGAAGAAAATTTTGGACTCCGAAATACTTGTAAGTCGAGATCCGGGGCTTTAATTAACATTCTGGAAGACAAAATAAATAAATAAATAAAAACCAAATGAAATATTAAGAATAAATATTTAAAGAAACCAATAACAATCCAAATATCTCTGATGAAAGGACTGGGTTAAAGATACGATCTACGGGCTTGAAGAAGTCTGCCAAAACATGTTGAAATATCTGCTTGTCATGCTGTAATCAGATAAAAACATTATGTGAAGAAATGGGATAAGATTTTGGAAAGATAGAAATCGATACAGATGTTAGAAATAATTCTAAGGAAGGCTATAGTTTTCAAAAATATAAAAATATTCCTAATGAAGGTAGAGGCAATGAAGAGAAGGTAAAATTTAAACTCCTGCTTCCTATAAAAATAGAACTACCACATGACTGAGCAAAACCTGTTCCAGGGATGAAATCACCACTTCATAAAGGTATCTACAGTTTCATGTTCATTGAAGTATTATTTGTAATAGTCAAGATATGGAAACAACCTACATGTCCCTCAACAGACAAATGAATGAAGAAAATGTGGTATATACACACATGGAATATCGTTCAGCCTCAAAAAAGAATGAGATACTGGTCAGGGTGATGTATGCCTGTAGCCCTAGCTACTCCTGGTCAGGGTGGTGCATGCCTGTAGCCCTAGCTACTCCTGGTCAGGGTGGTGCATGCCTGTAGCCCCAGGAGGCTGAGGCCGGAAGATCCCTTGAGCCCAGGAGTTCAAGGCACCAGGTATGATGGTGCCATTGCACTCCTGCCTGGGCTACATAGCAAGACCCCCTTCTCCAAGAAATAAAAATAAAACATTAAAGAAATCTATGATAAATATCATACAGGAAAAAAAATAAAAAGGGTAAAAATGTAAAAAAAATTTTTAAAAAGAGAATGGGATCCTGCCATTTGCCACAACTTTATGACCTAGAAAACCTTATGCTAAGTGGGATAAGCCAGACACAAGAAAGAAAATCTTGCATGATCTCACTTGTATATAGAATCTTAGAAAAAGAGATCAGATATACAGAGATAGACAATAAAACAATGGCTACCAGGGGTAGGAGGAGGGAAATAGGGAAAAATAGGTAAAAGAATACGAAGTAGTAAATATGTAAGATGAACATATCTAGAGATCTAGTGTACAAAATGAAGACTATAGTAAATAAAATTATATCATATTAGGAATTTTTGTTAAATAAGTAAATTTTAGCTGCTCTTGTCAAAAAAAATAATACATTGGCCTGGCGTGGTGGCTCATGCCTGTAATCCTAGCACTCTGGGAGGCCAAGGCGGGCGGATTATTTGAGTTTAGGAGTTCGAGACCAGCCTGAACAAGAGTGAGACTCCGTCTCTACTAAAAAAAAAAAAACAGAGGCCAGGCGCGGTAGCTCACGCCTGTAATCTAGCACTCTGGGAGGCCAAGGCGGGCGGATTGGTCAAGGTCAGGAGTTCAAAACCAGCCTGAGCAAGAGTGAGACCCCATGTCTACTATAAATAGAAAGAAATTAATTGGCCAACTAGTATATATAGAAAAAAAATTAGCCGGGCATGGTGACGAATGCCGGTAGTCCCAGCTACTCAGGAGGCTGAGGCAGAAGGATTGCTTGAGCCCAGGAGTTTGAGGTTGTTGTGAGCTAGGCTAACGCCATGGCACTCACTCTAGCCTGGGCAACAAAGTGAGACTCTGTCTCAAAAAAATAAAAAATAAAACAAAAATAAAAAAATAGAAAGAAATTAGCTGGACAATTAATATATATATGTATGTTAAAAAATTAGCTGGGGATGGTGGTGCATGCCTGTAATCCCAGCTACTCGGGAGGCTGAGGCAGGAAGATCACTTGAGCCCAGGAGTTTGAGGTTGCTGTGAGCTAGGCTGACACCATGGCACTCAAGTCCGGGCAACAGAGTGAGACTCTGTCTCGAAATAATAATAATAATAATAACTACGTGAGATGATAGATATATTATTTGTTCCACTATAGTAACCATTTTACTACCTATTTGTATCCTATAACATCATGATGTAAACTTTAAATATACACAAGAAGATTTATTTAAAAAGAAAAAGAAAAAAAAGACGGAAGAGCATGTAGGAAAAAATAGCAGCTTGGAATTAGGAATTTACTAACTGAGGAGACAAACCTAATTAATTCCAGTCTCAGAAAGACATAGAAGAACTCTTGTTGCAAAGAAAATGAAACTACAAATTGTAATCATTGCATCGTGCAACTGAAACAGTCAGATCTTTATTCTGAATCAGATGGCAAATACAATATAATGAAAAAGAGAATGAAAGGTGTAAATTAGCTAATGGATAACAGGTACATCATTGGAATAAGGAGCCAAAAGATCAGAAAGGAAAGGTGATTTATATCCTGTTTGTAGACTCTATATTAATATTAGTTGAGAATGTTAAGAGACAGTCTAGAATCCAAAATAAGGATTGCAGTGTGAGCGAGGCATGAACGGGAAGAATAAAAAAAGTTAAAACTTAGCTTTTGATCACTGCAATTAACCAAAGTACAACTGGAAAATAGACAAAGCCCTGTAGCTGAAAATAGAGGCTTTTAAAAAACTCCCTGAGCAGATAAACATTCTTCAAAAGAAACTGATTCAGTAAGAATGTAAGGACTGAACAGAAAATGGTCAGATGTAGAGAAAACCAACATTTATAGGCAGAGAATTCAAGAAATGGAGGATGGATTTCAGAAACAGTTTCCACAAATAGCAATTTGGTATTATTATCAAGAGAAAAACCATGGCAACTGACTCCTTGCTTATGCTACTAAAAGCGACCTTACTAGAGAAAAGAAAAGAGTAATCAGTATAAGATAAAAACCAAAAAATAACTATGCTTCAAAGAGCAGTGATTAGGATGACTTGATCATCAAATCCCTACATAGAGGGATTTTCTGAGATGATTCTGTTGACTCATTCCCATGCCAGCCTACCCCAACCCATAAAAGACTGTTTCATTGACTGTCTCATCTGCTCTTAATTAAATAGATGTGTCAAAAGTGAACTTGAGACTGTGGATAGGCCTCTACCTAAACTGAGAGCTTCTTAAGAAATATCTGCATAAATATCTACTTCTGATCTGTGGTCTCTTTCATCTGTGAACTTGGCCAGAATGTCCGCTGCCCTCCCACCTGAGTGGTACAGCACTCTACCGGCCCCTCCCCCAGTGCACCTTAATCAGTCAGATGAGACTGAAGAAGACCGAGAAATCTCTTTTCTGAACCTGAGATCCCGAGACAGAGAAAGTGCTTCTACCTGTTCCTAGGATGAAATTTGTGTGATTTATTTCAGGAGTCATCAAACTTTTTCTACAAGGACCAGATAGGAAGTATTGTTGGCTTTGTGGGCCATATGACCTCTGTTGTAACTGTTCAATTCTGCCATTGTAATGTGAAAAGACAGTAATGGACAATAGGTAAATGAATGGGCACGGCTGTGTTCCAATAAAACTTTATTTATATATCACACGGTGGGCTAGATTTGGCCCTCAAGCAATAGTTTGCTGAGCCCTGATTTATCTGACAAAAATTTTGCTTCAGAGCTAGACCTTGGTGCTACCTAATTTAGGAGCAGCGATCAAAACATTCTCTTCAGTCCACACCCATGAGTGTTGGAAAATCTTACCTACCATTCATCATGGAGATAACTTGACCATCTGTGGTTCAGATGTGATCTATCTGTCCTACTTGTAATTGAAGAGAAGCATCTACTAAATGGGTTGGAACCTGAAAACTGACCAAGGCACCACCTCTTCAGATGTGGCCTATTTATTTTTTCTTTCCCCAAAATGACTGCAACACTATTTCCAGTCTTAACTGCTCTCCCTGAAACTTTCCTCTCCGTCAGTCAAGAGGTGATCTTTCACCCTTGAATGTGGTGATTCTTTGTGATGTCATCAAAAATAAGACTTCCAAGATTAAGTCATGCAAGGCAATACAGCTCTTATCTAGCATGCTCTGTCTTTTTTTGAGGGGGATACTGCCCTTGAAATTCATTGCCATGAATGAGAGACCTAGGCCATGTGTAAATGTCGCAGTCAATAGCCCAGGTAAGATCCCAGCTGACAGCCACCATCAACCAGAGATATGTAAGTAAAGAAAGTTTCAAGATGACTCTCGCCCAGTCTGACTACATGAGAAATCTTGAGCAAGAACCACCTGAGCTCATTCAATGCTCCCAAACCATAAGAAATAATAATAACATGATCAGCGTTGTTTTAACCCATTAAGATCGGGGTGGTTCGTTATGCAGGATATAGAACTGGAACAGATTTGGGTAACTGAAGTTGGGGTGCTGCCATAATAAAACACAAGGCAGTGGCTTTCGGTGCAGCAGGGGGAGGAAGTTGAAGGGCCTTAAGGACATTGTTAGCTGAAGCCTGATGGCTCTCAAGGAGGCTGTTCGTGAGGCTTCAAGAAAAGTGAGGAAAATGTCTTTGGAAGTTGGAGAAAAGGAGACTCTTGTTATATAGTGGTGGGAAGTTTAGCAGAGTTGTGACCTCTGGTAACATGGAAAATAGATAATGTGTCTGATGAACTGATGGGTCCAGTTAAGGAGATTTCCAGAGAGATGTCAAAAGTGTCACCTAGTTTCTTTAAGCTGCTTATCGTAAGGTACAGATAGAGATAAGCAAAAGAAAGAGTTGTTACCTGTTAAGGATCAGCAAAACTAAAAATAGAACTGCTATATAATCCAGTGATCTCACTTCTGAGTATATATCCAAAAGAGACACTGCACACCCATGTTCATTGCAGCACTGTTCCCTATAGCCAAGAGGTGGAAGCAACTTAAATACCCACTGACAAATGAGTGGATAAACAAAACGTGGTATATACATACAATGAAATATTATTCGGTCTTAAAAAGGAAGGAAATTCTGTCATGTGATACAACAGAAATAAACCTTAAGAACATTATACTGAGTGGAATCAGTCAGTAACAAAGAAATACTGCATGATTCCACCTACATGAGATATATAAATTAGTCATAGATATATAAATTGCTATAATAAAATCATAGCAACAGCAGAATGGTGGATGCCAGAGGCTGGTGGGAGGTGGAAGTGGGGCGTCATTATTTGGTAGATGCAGAGTTTCAGCCATGCAGAATGGGGAGATCATGGGGATCCCTCGCACAACAATGTGTGTGTGGTTGACAACACTGTGCTATATGCTCGAAAACTGTTGGGAGGGTGGATTTTAATATTACATGGGATTTTTTTCTGCAATAAAAGATATATCAAGGGTCCAGAACTTCCTGGGTTCCAAATACAGCACTGTTTCTTATTTTCAGACCTTCCAAGTGGAAAGCAATGTTGAAATTAAGAAACGGCTTTTAGACAGAGATCGAATCAAGTGCACTTTCAAGAAAACATGGTCTAGAGATAAAGCCAAGAGTGTGACTGTGCAAATCTTTGTTCACATCTCTCAAAAACACATCATAGACCTTTTCGAGTAGACAAAAGTTTCTATTAGAATCTTTTTTTTTTTGAGACAGAGTCTTGCTCTTGTTCTATTGCCCAGGCTAGAGTGAGTGCCATGGCATCAGCCTAGCTCACAGCAACCTCTAACTCTTGGGCTCAAGAAATGCTTCTGGGCAGGCACGGTGGCTCACGACTGTAATCCTAGCACTCTGGGAGGCCGAGGCGGGCGAATTGCTTGGGTCAGGAGTTCGAAACCAGCCTGAGCAAGAGCGAGACCCCGTCTCTACTATAAATAGAAAGAAATTAATTGGCTAACTAATATATATAGAAAAAATTAGCTGGGCATGATGGCACATGCCTGTAGTCCCAGCTACTTGGGAGGCTGAGGCAGAAGGATCGCTTGAGCCCAGGAGTTTGAGGTTGCTGTGAGCTAGGCTGACGCCACGGCACTCACTCTAGCCTGGGCAACAAAGAGAGGCTGTGTCTCAAAAGAAAAGAAAAGAAAATAAATCCTTCTGCTTCAGCCTCCCTAGTAGCTGGGACTACAGGTGTGCACCACCATGCCCGGCTAATTTTTTTTTCCTATTTTTAGTTGCCCAGCTAACTTCTTCTATTTTTTAGTAGAGATGAGGTCTCGTACTTGCTCAGACTGGTCTCAAACTCCTGTGCTTAAGTGATCATCCCGCCTCCGCCTCCCAGAGTGCTAGGATTACAGGCATGACCCACTATACCCAGCCTTCTATTAGAATCTTAAGAGTATGATCTGGAGGTCCTTCAAATTAAACACTAGGGCTTCCAAGAATCTTAATGTTGCCCCATAGCAATCTTACAGGAATCCTAAGGTAGACAGCGTTTATTTTTGTGATATTTGTGGGTGTGGCTTTCGTTGAATGGAACAAACTCCAATAATATTCATAGGAAACCTACCACATTTCTAGAGAATTGCATTGGTGGAAACATACCCAGCTTGGACTAAGAAGGACAGAGGCATTACAAAATGAAAGAAGGGATTTAGATCTCTGAACTATTATGAGTAGAAACAAGCTGAAAAAAAAGAAAAAAAAAAAACTCAGCTGCAAACACCAGAGATTATTTATATAAAAGAAAGGGTGATTCACATAGAAGTTGCAAAAATAGTACAGAGAATTAACATGTATCCTTCATCCAGATCCCAATAACATATTATATAACCAAAGCACAATTGTCAAAACTCGAAATTGACATTAGTACAATATTACTAATTAAACTATAGATCTGATTTGGATTTCACCAGTTTTTACATTTTGGGTGGCATATCTTTCCAATCTCTCTGTTATTTTATATTCAAAGTGTATTTCTTATGAGCAACATATAAATAAATCTTGCTTTTTGTTCATCTGATAATCACTGTCTTTTAATGAGGTGTTTATTCCATCTGTAATTAATGTAATTATTGATATGGTTGGGTTTAAGTATCTTATCTTGTTTAGTTTTTATTTTCCCATTTGTTCTTTGTTTCTCTATTCCTCCTGTTGTTCTTCTGTGTGATTCATGTGCTATTTTTAGAATTTTATTTTAATTCCTCTTTATGTTAGTTTTAGAGGTTGCTCTAGAGAGCTTAATATGTTTTTTTTTTTTTTTAGTTATCGTGGTCTATCTTCAAATAATATTCAACTTTATGAAAAATGTAAGAACCTTACAATGGTCTACTTTCATTAGGCACTTCCACCCTTTGTGTTCTCATTAACTTATATTTTTCCTTTATATATACTATAAACCTTGTAATACATTGTTAATTTTTATTTTAAAACATCAATAATTTAAAATAAAATTTTAAATATGCTTAAAATGTGATGTTTTTTGGAAAAATTTTCTTTAAACTACATATTTACCCTTTCTAGCACTTTCCATTCCTTCCTGCACATGTTGGGTTTCATCTGATATCACTTCCCTTGAGCCTGAAAAACTTATAATCCAGGCCTGCTGGAGACAAATCTCTCAGCTATTGTTTGTCTGAAAATGTCTTTATTTTGCCCTAATTTTTGAGGGATATTTTCACTGGATATAGAATTCTAGATTTAGTTTCTTTTTTTTTAGTATTTTGTCTTCCATTTTTATCTATTGTCCATTGTTTCTATGAAAAGTTATCTATGGTTTCCTATATTTAGTGTGTCTCTTTTTCTTCTCTAACTGCCTTTTAAAATTTGCTCTTTATCTCTGTTTCTCAGTTCTTTAATTATTATGGGTTCTAATGTTTTCCGTTGGGGTTTGCTCAACTTCTTGGATTTCTAAGTTGATGTCTTTCATCAATTTTTGTAACATTCTCAGTCATTACCACTTCATACATTTCTTCTCCATTCTCTCTTTCTCCCCTCCTTCTGAGGCTTCAACTACACATATATTAGGCAGTTTGATATTGTTCTATAGATCTTGGACATTGTTCTGTTTTAGTTTTTTTTTTCTTTACTATTTTTTTTCTCAGTTGAATAGTTTCTATTTCCTATATTCAAGTTCATTGACCCTTTTTTTCCTGACATATCCAGTTTGCTGTACAGCATATCTAATGAATTCTTCTTTTCTGATATGATACTGCTTATTTCTAACTTTTCCATTTGGTTCTCTTTTAAAAATAATAGACTCCATGTCTCTGCTAAATTTCTCTACCTTTTTTACTAGATTGCCTAGCGTTTTAAAACAATTATTTTGAATTTCTTTCCTGATCACTTCAACATCACAGCCATCTCTGGGTCTGTTCTTATTGCCTATTTCCTTTCTTTCCTTTCCACCAGTCATATTTTCTTGCTTCTTGATGTGTCTTGTAATTTTTGATTGCTCTCTTGTGACTTTCTATATCTTAACAGGAAGAAATCTGTAGCCTCCTTTTTTTTTTTTATTTACCAGTAAAACATAAACGCTTTTCCATGTTATTATAAACTCTTGCTCATCATCATTTTTAATGGTTGCAAAATATTTTATTTGATCATTCTTTTGTTGTTAGACATTTAGTTGACTTCCAAATTTTCTCTCTTTGATTGCATATTGGACGGTATGTATAAAAACACTGACAAATGAAATAAACAATATTTTTCTCTAAAAAAATGAATGCCCCTTTTTTTGTTAGGCCACTAGAGCTGGGGGCTGAATCACTGTGTTCAGTAATTGAGCTGGGACTGGGCTTTGTCTCATCTTTAGTTTGACCTAGTTCGCCGTTGTCTCTAAATGTTTTGATGGTGGAATTAGGACTTTCTCTTCTGCAGGGCAGGAGATCTGTGCAATAGCAAGTTTCCAGATATCTCTTTGTACTTTACAGCTAGGTTATTAGTTCTGTAAATGGTGGGTGGTCTTTTTCTGTTTTATGGCTTGTCTGCTAACTTTTGGAGTTATTGAGTTCTCCTCTTTGTTCTCTAGTACTGGCCTCAGATTTCTGTACCTTAGGAGGTATCTGTCTGTCTTACTGTACTGCTAACAGTTTTTCAAGGATGGTTGCCTACCACTCTGTGAAAACCTGGATTGCTTAAGCAGGGTTTCTCTCAGCTCTCTTTCTCCTCCTCCAGCATTTGGAACTGAAAAATGCAGGTATTTAGGTTGGATTTCCATCAGCTCTCCTGCTCTGCTCCCCTCATTCCAAGGGCAGCTACTTTGAAATAGCAGAAGCTTTGTACACCTGAAAGGTATCTTTCTCAGTTCTCCTATCCTGCCCAGTCATAGGTGTGCTATTCTCCAGCATTCTGTGAAGACTCATTAAAGGAGTCGGTAGATTGGTACACACTTACTATGTGTCCGGGGCTCCTTTGAATTCTGACCGTCATGCCCAACCACATAGGACTGTTATATTTGTTAAGTTTTGACTGGCTTCTCTTTGGTTACTTTTTCTTTTCTGATATCATACTGTTTAAAGTTCTAACTTTTCCATTTGGTTCTTTTTTAAAAAAAAAAATAGGCCGGGCGAGGCGCGGTGGCCTGTAATCCTAGTTCTCTGGGAGGCCGAGGAGGGCGGATTGCTCAAGGTCAGGAGTTCGAAACCAGCCTGAGCAAGAGCAAGACCCCATCTCAACTATAAATAGAAATTAATTGGCCAACTAATACATATAGAAAAAATTAGCCGGCATGGTGGTGCATGCCTGTAATCCCAGCTACTCGGGAGGCTGAGGCAGGAGGATTGCTTGGGCCCAGGAGTTTGAGGTCGCTGTGAGCTAGGCTGACGCCACGGCACTCACTCTAGCCTGGGCAACAAAGTGAGACTCTGTCTCAAAATAAATAAATAAATAAAAATAGATTTCATATCTCCGCTAAATTTTTCTATCTTTGCTGCATAGTGTCCACATTATTTTTTACTAGATCATCTAGCATTTTTTAATAGTCATTGTAAAGTTCTTGTTTAATCTTCCATCAGGGCCACCTGCCCTGTAAGATACAGTCCTCTTCTTCCCAGTGTCACCAGGGAGAAGAGCAAACATGAACCCTTCCTCTTCTGTGCAGGTTTGTTGCTTTCTGAAGTTTAATTCACTTAGCTTTCTTTGCATCCTTGGCTCTCTGGTAAGTTTTAAAAATATTATTTTGTATCTATTGATCTGTCTTGTTTTAGTTGTTAGGATGAGGCGCTGGTCTCTTGTGACTTTCTTCATCCTAATAGGAAGTCTGTTGCCTCCTTTTTTCACTTAACATCAAAATGTAAACACTTCCCCATGTTATTATAAGCTCTTGCTAACCATCATTTTTAATGGTTGCAAAATATTTCAGTGAATAGGTTAATTACTCTTTTGCTGTTAGACACTTCGTTAGTTTCCAGTTTTTCGAACTCCTGACCTTGAGCATTCCGCCTGCCTCGGCCTCCCAGAGAGCTAGGATTACAGGCGTGAGCCACTGCGCCTGGCCTGGTTTCCAGTTTTTCTCTCTTAAAAATGATGTTTCCATGGACAACCAAAAAAACACCATTTTTAATCAACCATCCTAATCATGCATGGTGGTGTACCAAGAGAACTGCATTGTATTTAAAATTCAGTAACATATTCTAGGGGAGCAGAAACTGGATGCTTAGTAAATGCAGCTTATTAAAGCTTTTCTGAACAAAAATATTCATGATGATGCTGACAAAATATACTACATTTTATCAATTTTATATGCATTCCTGTAAACTGTAAAGCACTACATAAATATACCAGAAGCAGGGAGGGAAGATGCTTGGTGGACAAGTACAACAGATGTCCCATTTGCAAAAGTCTATAAAGATTGTGTTTTCTGGCTGGGCGTGGTGGCTCACGCCTATAATCCTAGCACTCTGGGAGGCTGAGGCGGGAGGATTGCTCAAGGTCAGGAGTTTGAAACCAGCCTGAGCAAGAGCGAGACCCCATCTCTACTAAAAATAGAAAGAAATCAATTGGCCAACTAAAATTATATAGAAAAAATTAGCCGGGCATGGTGGCACATGCTTGTAATCCCAGATACTCAGAAGGCTGAGGCAGAAGGATTGTTTAAGCGCAGGAGTTTGAGGTTGCTGTGAGCTAGGCTGACGCCATGGGCAACAGAGTGAGACTCTGTCTGGAAAAAAAAAAAAAATTGTGTTTCTTAGGAATAAAAAAAAAATAGAATGTCAAATTTAACCTGCGGTCCATGTATGGATTTCAGAAGGTCCATAAATTCCCTAAAGGAGCACACACAATATGAGTGTATTTACATTTTTCTTGGAGAGACTCCATAACATTCATAAATTATCCAACAAGTCCATGACCCTTACATGGTCAAAAACACTTGCCACAGAGTTGCTGTACTTAAATAGAATGTGGGTCTTTGCAGGTATCTTCATAGAGTAGTGACTTCACATGTTTGAAAATAATAAAAGTACATTCAACATTTGAAAATGTAGAACATGTAATATTAATATCTTACTAAGAAGGAAGCATGAACTAATAGTTAGATTAGGTTGGGATGTTATGCTCTTCATCAATGGTTTTACAAGTATATACATTTAAGGCAAAACTGTCATCTTAACCCTTCCTGCTTTTCCCTGCTTTTATGTGCTCAGTCTCCAAGTCCTATTGGTTCTTCCTAGGGCCAGATTGAGATATGTGAGGGTCCTAGCAACCTCCTACTGTCTATTCAACTGATATTGCTTAAGTAATATTAAACATTTGTTAGTGTGTATATACATTATGTGCATTTATAGATAATTTTTAGAAACCAGATAACATCTTGGGAGGCATGTAAAAACATTTAAAGCTTAGATGAAATAACTCTCTCATTCTTAATGAACAGGATTACTTCATGTATTATTTGGTTCTAGAATTTCTGATTGTAATTGACTATTAAGTGCATGTGACCATCAGGTGGGTTGTCTTGGAATTAGCAGCCAGCCTCATAGTCATAATGTAAACTTGGCATGTGTTTATTGCAGAGATAACAGAATTAAGATTAGGCTGGTAAAGGCAAGAAATGTTTTAAAGTTTGTCTCTAAGAAACCATCTCATTTGATAAGAGCAATACTAGTATATATTTTGCCAGTTGTGGAAGAAACTGCTTGTAGAAACCTGGAGTAATTGACACAATAGTTCTAATTTTTTCCAATGATGTTTTAGCAACTCTTTGTAGATTAAGGACATAGGCAGCTGCACTTCTGATCTGCATCTACTTCAGAAGCCTCCCTCAAACAAATTCTCTCCTGTCTTTATTAGTCCTAGTGCTCTAGTTTAAGTCTTTGTTACTTGTGACTTGGATTATTATGATACCCACCTCTTTAAGCCCCTGTCTCTTCCCACCCATCATGCGTGTCACCAGATGAACCTTACTATTAGTAAGATATTAGTTTTAATATTAGTTATTGTATTTATAAACTTAGTATTAGTTTACAATTGGTCTTTCCTTCCAGGTTGTGAGTTCTTTGTTTTTTATTCATTTATATTTTCCAAGGACCTAACACTATCCTTATTTTATGACAGATGCTTAAGCTGTTTGCTGAATAAAGAATGGCTAAATCAATAAACTGATATTAAATAGTTGATATCTATTTTGAAAAATTAAGGAAACAATATTAAATAGTTGATATCTAATTTTGAAATGTTGGTGCACATCCTCCCTACCCCCTTCCTCTATCATGCAAACTAGTTTTTCTTTGTGTCTCACTAAAGCCACAGTCTTGGCTTTGTCTTACTCTCAATAGTCCAAAGTTAGAAATGGTAACCTAGAGATAGGAGGGCCTGGACGGCTGCCAGCTTGGGTAGGGAGAAAGTCATAATCAGGAAAAGTGCACTGGTTTGACTCAGACCATCCACAAAATAAAAATCCACTTATAAGAAAGTGAAAATTAATTGCATGTTGTAAATTAATATTTTTTGGTAAATTCTATAGTTACTTATTTTGCTTTTTTGGGGGGGGTCTTAGTTATTCCTTATAACTGATAGCCCATATTTTGGACTATTAAAAATAACTGGCCTAGGGTAACACCAGTGGGATTGTCAGAATTCACACGTTTGTCTCTTAACTTTCCAAAGTGATATTTAGCCCAGGTTGCATTCCCCCATGTGAAAACCTACAATACTCATAGATTAGTACATAGAATATTTTCTGGAGTCTATATTACCGACCCCAGATTTAGAACTGTATCTTATTTTATAATATTTTATTTACAATATTATTTATAGTCTTTATACTATCTTAATTTAAAATATCAATACAACCATTAAATAGGAATAATAGCTTAGAACATATTGACGTACATTTTTTCTCTTACTTTTCTGCCTTCATGACCTTTCTCCTTAGTCAGTTCAAGATGCCAGTCTGCAGGAAGTTAGGAATGGCAATTAGTACTGTTACACAAGAATGCAAAAAGAAAACAAAGAGTTAATATTCAGCTTGGGACATTTAAGATGAGATTTTTACACAAAGACAATAATCTTGCAAGACAGGCTTTGTCAAGATAGAGGATTTTTCAAATTCCTTTATCTCCCACTTTGTATATCTAGATCCTGGCCTGAGGGAAAGGCACCACAAGAGTTTTAGGAAGGGAAAAGTGGAAGTGGCCTTTTGGTCCAGGGCATTGTGGAGAAAAGGAGAGGGTCAGAGGTAGGGAGATAATGGGTTCTGATAGCCCTTCCTCCACCCAACCTGGTCAAGGCCACATCACATTAAAATTGATGGATGAGTTTGGAGGCAGCCCTTTAACTTTCTTTAGCTACCTTTAGTTCCTGGATGGCTTGGGAAAGATCAAGGAGTTCCTGCAAAGCCCCTAAGAGAGGAAACGTCAGATAGCTAAGTTGGGAACTAATGGTCTGTCAGTTGGGGCCTAATATAGGAAAAGAGGTTAGAGCTGAGAAGTGGACCATCTGGGCCAGAACATAAAGGAAGACAGAGTAAAAATGCAGAAGGATCTTCATTATCAGTAAGGCCAAATTACACAGGGAGCTCCACTAGCCTCTGTCCATGCTGAGAGACCCCCAGCTACAAATTACACTTACTGCTAACCTCACCCCAGGATGCTGTGAAGACAAGATATGACCAGGAGGATGTGGCCATTGTGGCGGAGATCAGAGGAAAGAGCACAGTACAAGCACTCTGGTTTCCAAGGAAGCTTTCCCCTTGTGGCCACAAGGCCACAGCAAGTCACACCTTTTCTTTTCTTGGAGAGGAGCAAGGGAAAGGTAGAGAGGAAACCTGAGACTGGTTACTTTTAATCTATAGAGATGAAGATTTACTCTTTAAGTTATTACACCAGTCAACTGTATCAGGCAAAAATTTAAAGTTTATTTCATACTACCCAGACAACAGAGGCTGATGAGGAAAACCAAATCAGTTACGGAGAAAAATTAACATTTTCTCTGTTCATGAGAGTTGCAGTGTGAATGAAATTTACAGACCCACTACACATGTATAGTTATACTTTTAAAGTTTTATAGTATATTCACTTTCTAAGTAAGTAATTAAATTCTGAAAATAAATAAACACACTCTTTTTTAAGATAACATAGAATACAGGGCTCACAAGACACAAGGCAATATGTGATAATTATGGTAGGTGCTAAAATCCCGTGCTTTAAGGACTTCAAGCTGGCTACTATGAAGACAAGGATAGGCTTTTTCAACCTAAAGAATGTTTTACTCACTTTGGGAAAGAGCAGATATTAATCATAGACACTATAAATAATCTTCCTTGAATTATTAAAACAAGACATACAATTCTCCAATTTGGGAAGTTTGAATCACTCCATTAAGTTGTTGATGGGTTTATAGATATTCATCAGGTGAGAACAAGATGAAATAGAATCAGATTTTTTATTTCATATCAAGTCAATAAAATTTAAGAATTTATTACATGAACGGCACTGTTATAGGTACTATACAGAATCCAATAATAAAGATTCAATTTCTCTATTAAAATAAAATTGATGTTGTAAGGCAGTAGACAATTACTGTTAAAGGAATGTTATGAATATAAAAAAGATGATAAAATTTCAGAGAAAGGGCCAGGCATCGTGCCTCATGCCTATAATCCTAGCACTCTGGAGGCCAAGGTAGGAGGCTCGCTTAAGGTCAGTTTCAAAGCAGCCTGAGCAAGAGCAAGACTCATCCCTACCGAAAATAGAATAAATTAGCTGGGCATGGTGGTGCGTGCCTGTAGTCCCAGCTACTTGGGAAACTGAGACAGGAGGATCACGTAAGCCCAGGAGTTTGAGGTTGCAGTGAGCTGTGATGACTCTCTACCACAGAGTAGAGTACAACGCAGAGATGCATTGTACTCTACCCAGGGCAATGCAGCAAGTCTCAAAAAACTAAAAAAAAGAGTTCAGAGAAAGAAATGCATTTTACCAATGAGTATAGTCCTTTGCACTCAGTAAAGACTCAATTAACATGCATTATTGAATAAATAGATGAATTTCACCTATGAAGTAGAGACAAGACTCTATGGATATGGTTGAATTTGAATAGGCTTTTGAAAGGTAGAAAGGATTTGGATATGAAAAATGAATGGGAAGGTCATTTGTAGGGAAAGAGGTATATTTTCAAGGGGTAGAAGCACGGGGTATGTTTGATGAACAACGATACAATTAGTTTAGAGTTGTGGGCAATACCAAGGAGCTTTGAATGTCAAGGGAATTTTCCTGGACTAGCTGACTTTAACTCCGGTGTGAGGAATTTGGACTATGCATTACCAACACAGGAGCGCCATAGAGGCAATTGGGTGAGTGATGTGATCAAAATGGTGTTTCGGAACAATGCAACTACTAGCACAAACAGTATGAGTTGGAGTAGAACGATGTGGATGGAGACCAGTTAAAAGGCTATTGCTCTAGTATGTTCATTTCCTTTTATTGATTGACCTTAAACTCCTTGAGGAGAGGAGCTCCATCTTTGTCTTTTCAACTCTTAACTGGACATCTGAGGTATTAAATATATGTTTATTTATTCCTGATCTTGGTTAGTGGTAGTGGGAGTAGAAAGAAAGGGAATTAATTAATTTATTTACTAAGCAATCTCTAAGTAGGGGCGACTATATTCCTGGCACTGTATTTAAGAATAATTACAATGGCCGGGCGTGGTGGCTCATGCCTGTAATCCCAGCACTCTGGGAGGCTGAGGCGGGAGGATCGCTCAAGGTCAGGAGTTCTAGACCAGCCTGAGCAACAGTGAGACCCTGTCTCTCCTAAAAATAGAAAAGAAATTACTTGGACAACTAAAAATATATAGAAAAAAACATGCGCCAGGCATAGTGGCGCATGCCTGTAGTCCCAGCTACTCAGGAGGCTGAGGCAGAAGGATTGCTTGAGCCCAGGAGTTTGAGGTTGCTGTGAGCTAGGCTAACACCACGGCACTCTAGCCCCAGCAACAGAGTGAGACTCTGTCTCAAAAAAAAAAAAAAATTATTACAAAAGATGGTCAACAGGAGTGAAGAATATTGGGCGGGAACAAAGGACACTTATGTTCTTGCACATATGGACATCGAATGTGGTATATCTAGTAAAAAGATTGTCATTTACCATCTCTTTTAATCATTATAAACCTTGGTTTCCTAAACCATCCATCCTGGAGAATTGAACAAGGGTATAGGCAACAATTTCACTGATAACAAATACAATGCTTGGTTCAGATTCCATGTGCATCAGAGTCCTGGGACCCAGAGACTTGTCTAGACACGATGTTTTCTTATCTGGGTTGTCCCAAGTAACTTGCAAGTTCTAATTGGCTGGATTGGAGTTTTCTTGGTGTTTATCCCTCCCCCCATCCAAGGCCACAGTTTGTTGCTGCTGCTTCCGGTCCCAGAGTCTGCCCACTCTGTGACTCCTCCCACAACTTTCCTGGGTTCTCTCTCCACCTGGATTACAATGACGTTATTAGACTCTGAAAAAGGATCGCTACATTCTTCAATTTCTTTGTAATTTCTCTGGGCCTTTATAGAAATGTATTTAAGTGGCATGGCAAAATCATATTCCAAAACATCCCTCAGCTCAGTAATCAGTCTTTGCCCTAGGTATGTAAAATTTTTTTCTCCTCTCTATATGCTACATTTGTTTTCTCCTCTTTATATGCTACATTTGTTGACTTCTTGTTTTTTGAAGATTCTTATATTTCATGTAAATTGGATATAATCAGATAAGTCTTATAGGTTAGGTTCCCTTTTGGACTCGTGCTTAACAAGTTATTTAAATAAAACATTCCTAGAGATGGACAATATTTTTGTTGTTGTTTTTACTTCTGAAGAAAAAAATATAATAATAAATGATTTACCTAACACAACCAAATGAGTAAGGCTATAAGTTTAACTACATTACCCTACTATCCCCTCCCCACTAATTCTGAGCACAGTCCCTGGCAACACAGCTAAAGAACTGGCTCTCTGAAAGGGTGGAGAATATAATTTGTAGTATTTGCCAGTTCCCCTGGTGTAAATTCTTCCAACAGGGCTAATTTAACCACTTCCGATACGAGCGTTGACTTTAGTCGACAGCCAAAAGCTTTTACTTTTACAGCTTTCATTAGAATTAATTCTAATTTTTCATTTATCAAAATAAAATTGTGAACATTTAAAAATAACATAATAAAAACATATATGTATATGTTCCCTATTCTGATTTACATTACAAGTAAAGCTGCCTGTAAAGTAAAATAAGCTTTCAGTGCTTTAAAGCTTTCCTCATCACACAAGAGCAAAACAGACTATGAGCACTGGCTGTGGGCAAGGTATCGCAGCCAGTGAGCGCCGTACCGAAGTGGTTAAAACTGCCAGTGTGATGTCACTGAATGTGGAACTGTGACGAGCTGTGCACAATCATCTCTTGCAAGCCTGTATGAGCCAGCTCTAGCGCACCTTTGCCTGGCACCTAGTGTGAGCAGTTTAGAATTAATTTTTCTTCCATGAGCATTTGACATAACAAATAACCACAGCCACAGAGCTGTGTGTTATAGCCTATCTGCTTTTGGAAGTCTTGATTTTGATGCTAAAACTAGTTTTACGATGCACGTACACACTGCTAGTTGCTAGTTAATTCTCTTACAGAGGTAAAAGTTAATTTAGGCACAGACAGTAAATCTTTGTCCAGTTTTTCAAAGTATCAAGTTAAGAGAGTAGCTAGGAGAATATAAAGTTGATTGCCTTTTAGATTGAAGCAGAAGAGGGGGTGGATGTCACTATCAGGTGGCCACGGGTATGATAGCCTGTAAGACAGCAAACTCCCTAAGAGTTTAGAGGCTCAGGTTCTAGTCTCAATCTTGCCACAGGCTAGCTAATTATGAGATCACATCCACTAAAGCCTGCTGGACGTGAGTTTCTTCGTCTGAAAAATAAGAGAGTTGGGCCAGATCGTCTGTAAGTTCCCTTACAGCTCTATCATTCAAATTATACAAAATAATACAGAGGGTAATAATGGGATGAGTTTTAAAATGATAAACAAAAATTATGCAAAAATTATAATGATAGTATATACCCTAAAAGTATTGACAGCTGGGTCTTGAGCAGGTGTTTGTACATTCGTGTTCATAGCAGCTTTGTTCACAACAGCCATGAGGCGGAAGCTACCAAAGTGTCCATCAGTGGATGAACAGATAAACAAAACGTGGTATATACGTACAATAGAACTGTGGTCCCCAACCCCTGGGCTGCAGACCCGTACCAGTCCGTGCCCAGTTAGGAACCCGGCTGCACAGCAGAAGGTGAGCAGCAGGCAAGTGAGTGAAGCTTCATCTGTGTTTACAGCTGTTCCCCATCACTCGCATCACCGCATAAGCTCCGCCTCCTGTCAGATCAGTTGCGGCATTAGAGTCTCATAGGAGCATGGCCCCTGGGCATGCGAGGGCTCTAGGCTGCACGCTCCTTATGAGAATCTAATGTCTGATGATCTCAGGTGGAGCTGAGGCGGTGATGCTAGCTCTGGGGAGCAGCTGCAAATACAGATTCTCATTAGCAGAGCAGTTTGTACAATTATTTCATTATATATTACAATGTAATAATAATAGAAGTACAGTGCACAATAAATGTGATGTTCTTGAATCATCCCAAAACAACTCCCCCATCCTCGGTTTGTGAAAAAATTGTCTTCCGTGAAACTGGTCCCTGGTGCCAAAAAGGTTGGGGACCACTACAATAGAATAGTATTTAGCCTTCAAAAGGAAGGAAATCCTGTCACTTGCTACAACACAGATATGAACCTTAAGGATATGCTAAGTGAAACAAGCCAGTCACAAAAGGACAAATATCACATAATTCCACTTTCACTAGACGGGAGTAGTCTAATTCAGAGAAGGAAAGTAGAATGGTGGCTGCCAGGGGCTGGGGAAAGGGGAAAATGTGGAATTATTTAAAGGGTATGAAAAAATCCTGGAGATTGATTGCACAACAATGTGAATATACTTAACACCGCTAAACTGTACACTTAAAATATTTCAAATGGTAAATTTTGCATTCTGTGTATTTTGCCACAGTAAAAAATTATAATAACAAAAGAAACATGAGGAAATTTTGCAAAAGTTGTTAGTGCTCTGGGAGGTTTGCCAAATCTGCTTCCCCCAATATCCCTCAGTAGGTGATAGCAGGGTTTCATAACAAAGTCATGAATGTAAATTAACATCTTGGGGATTTCCAGTGAGGCTGTTAGGAGAAACTGTTTATATTAGATGACTAAACATGATATTCTGAATTTTTGATATTGTAGACATGCTGAGGTTAGGATTAACAAAATTTGTAAATATCAATTCCCTCTGATTAGACTACATTAAAAAAATGGACCCAAAGACAAGCCAAAATAAAAGGTATAAATCCAGCTGCAAATGATGGAGCCAGTGGGCTGCCCACATCTGCTTTGATCTGTCTTTTTTCTGAATGGCAGGAATTTGACCCTGCCCACAGCTCCCAAAGAGCAGCCCAGGCATGTGACTGTGCCAGGCAGCCTGGCTTCTGAAAGGAGGCACGGTGGGAGAGGAACATCTTACCATCTGCCTTCTTGTGCCTCCAACTATGTATTCCTGAGTCACCTTTCCTCTAACGAGGTGCTAGATTTTTCGGTAGTATTAACATTGTCCTGGATTTTGCTCTTCACTGTCTTGCAAACTGAGGCCAAGTAGGTGGGGGGGGGAATGGGTGACAATCCCCAATAGTTTGTTATTAGCTTTCTTTTCATCCCATAAAAGCAGTGGATACTAACATTTCAGATATTGATGGAAGGTCAAGGCCTTTCCTTTGAATATAGGTCCACAGATTGGGGTCCCATGTCATTTTTCTTGCACAGACCACATCCACAATTCATCATTTTTTCTTTCCAGTTTTAGCTCTGTATAGCAAGAAATAAAGACACTGTGAAGTGAACCATTTTGAGTGCAGAATTTATCCAGTTTTTATTTTTCCTAATCTCTTATAGCTGTCCTACTGCCCTACCTACATTTAATATTACAAATTTTTTTTTAGCAATTTGCTATTATTATTATTATATATATATTTTGAGACAGTCTCACTTTGTTGCCCCGACTAGAGTGCAGTAGCATCATCATAGCTCACAGCAACCTCAAACTCCTGGGTTCAAGCGATCCTCCTGCCTCAGCCTCCCGAGTAGCTGGGACTACAGGCATAGTCCCACCACACCCGGTTAAGTTTTTCTATGTTTTATAGAGATGGGGTCTTGCTCTTGCTCGAGCTGGTCTCAAACTCCTGACCTCAAGCAATCCTCCCACCTTGGCCTCCCAGAGTGCTAGGATTATAGGTCTGAGCCACTGCACCCAGCCAGCAATTTGCCATTCTTGAGTGTATCTAATGACTTCAAATTTGTTTGCAGAGAAACAGACCTTATTTTAGATTTGTATTCATTAGCTTTTCTAATGTTCACTTAAATGCTATAATTACAGAAATAAATCAACTGGCGTGATATGTTTGGGAACAAATTCAACTAAATGATCCTTGGTATATTTATAAAATTCGCAAACTTTACAAACATATTTCTGCTCTGGTGGCTGCAGAAATTTGTGGCTAATAGAAAATGGCCTTCTCACCCAGCACCGAGCAGCCAGCCAGTCTGCCTTTTCTCTTCCCTACCAATACTCATTATCTATGATTTCTTCTAGTTCCATGGCTCTCAATGACATCTACACACTGATACCTCCCACAATTGTGTCTTTAGCTTAGATTTCTCCCTAGAACTTCAGTTTCCTATATTCAACTCCCCATTCTACATTTCCATGTGTAAATATAGTAGGCACTTCAAATTTAACAATTTAAAAATTAAATTCTTCATTCTACCGCTCTCCAACTTATCCCTCTCCTTTTATTTCTAGTTGTTTAGGCTAATAACCAAGGTTTTACACATTATACCCAATCTATAAGTATATTCTGTCAACTTTACGTTTGAATTATATCTCAAATCTAACACTTCTCCCCACCTCCATTGCTACTATGATACATTTCCCTCTTGCTGAGATCCTTACAATATCATCCTCATTATCTTCCCTCATGCCCTATACTATATGCTCTGTAAAGCAGCCAAAGAGACCCATCCTAAAATGTTAGGTCGTGTTCTTTCCTTGCTTGAAACCCTTCTATAGATTGCCTCATCATTCAGAAAAATAAAATTTAAACATTTGCCATGGTCTCTAAAAGTCAATGTGATCTACCTCCCAAACTCTCACCACTCTACCTCATTTCCTAAGGCTCTTACCCTCCCTGACATCACTTGGGTTGCAGCAGCTCAACATGTGCCCCTGATCTGCCCAGAATGCTCCTTCCCAGATAACCACGTGGCTCCCTCCCTCACCTCCTCCAGGTCCTGCTCAAATTTTACTGTCCCAGAAATCCTTTCTCACCAGCTGGTGGGGTTAACTGAGATAGTATCAATTGATATTCACATTTTGCTGACTCATGATATTCACATTTTGCTGACCCCTACCTCTAGAGGCAGAGTCCCCAAGCAAGTCAGCCGTGTGTTTAGTGCCAGGCCTAGACGTGCCTCTCCTCTCCAGTTGCCTCTCTTGGAGGTCTGATTTCAGCAATGCCTTTGAGGACACTGCTCAGCCCTGCTGCCTGTCTCTGCCAACACCTGGCTCCCGCTGGCACTGCCCTGCACCCCCAAAGTGCACAAGCCACCTCTCCCAGACTTTCTCTTGACTTTGTGTTTCCACCGAAGTGCCTAAGCACAAAAAATCCTTCCTGTCTCCATCAGTCCAAAATTAAAGGTCCATCCATGCAGCAGGTTTCAAAAACATCATTATGGGCCGGGCGTGATGACTCACGCCTGTAATCCTAGCACTCTAGGAGGCCGAGGCGGGAGGACCGCTTGAGGTCAGGAGTCCGAGACCAGCCTGAGCAAGAGCAAGACCCCGTCTCTACTAAAAAATCAAATGAAATTAGCTGGACAACTTAAAATATATAGAAAAAATTAGCTGGGCATGGTGGCGCATGCCTGTACTCCCAGCTACTTGGGAGGCTGAGGCAGGAGGATCACCTGAGCCCAGAAGTTTGAGGTTGCTGTGAGTTAGGCTAATGCCACAGCACTCTAGCCCAGACAACAGAGTAAGACTCTGTTTCAAAAAAAAAAAAGAAAAAAAAACCAACAGCATCATTATGGAATCGGGTGGAGTCTGGGGAGTGGGCACGGATATCCCACAAATATTCATCAATTTTTTTTCAGTATAAGGGAGCCACAGAATTATTGAATTTTGAGCTAGAAAAGAATCTAAAGATCATCTACATATAGAAGAAAACCATCATTGTAAATATTTTAAACAAACTTGTGTCAGATTGTCAATGAACTTACTCTAAAATATCAAGGTGCTTGCATACACAATAACTCCAATATCTACCTCCCTGATATTGCTGGTACAGATAAAAAGTCCCCAGCTGATCAGCTAAAGCCATCCATCAAGGGGCCCCTCTCTGCAGCTATACCTTCCACTATCTCCTTCTCAAAGTTCCTTGTTGCATCTTGAAGTTCAAGTGATTAAACTGTTCCACATGCATTCCACAGGCTTGGGTGAAATTTAGACCAATTAATTTTCAAAGAATTTCTTGCATATTGTCTTATTTTACTTAGCTAGAATGCTTTTAAGAGTAGTGGCCATGTTTATTTCTTCTATTGTTTCCCCTACAGTTCCAAGTTCACTGTAGGTAATTAAGATTGATTATTTACAGTAATAAATTATTATCACAAAGTATCAACTCTATCACATTTCACCATTAAACCCATGTATTAATATAAAATGTGTTTCTTTGCAATAGATCATTCATTATTATCATTTATTGATAATAAATATGAATGATCAATTAATTTCATTCATTCCTCAGCAAAATGTTTCCTCCTATGGGAGACAGAATAGGGAGTGAAAAGAAGACTGAAGGATGCCCTCCTTCTTCCCAGCTTCTGCCTGAGCAACTGGACGGGTATTTGTACCCACTCTTTCTTTTTCCTTCTTCCTTCCTTCCTTCCTTCCTTCCTTCCTTCCTTCCTTCCTTCCTTCTCTGTCTGCTCTCTTTCCTTCTTTCTATGCATGTACAGGTTTCCAGTAAAAACCTAGAAAACTTTCTAGACAAATTCTAAACGAGCTATAACTTGTGTGCTGTTCATTGAGGAGGGGTGGACCAAGAGAGGAAGAGAGTTGAGGATGCTTGGGAATTCAGATTCCTGAGAGATAATTCAAGCATCCCATGATATCAGGTTACCATGTCTTCCTATGTCTTCCATGTCCTCCTTCCATACATTTCTGAAACTCAGGACACAGATTCAATCCAGACAATTTTGAGAAATAGCAGGAGACAGATAGCTTCAAAGAAAATTCGTGTGAGGGGCACAGCAATTAGACCATTGGTATTAAAGAACAAAGACAAAAACAGGATTGATAAGAGAGAGGAGTAAAGGGGAAAGGACAAAAACAATTTAGACAGCCTCAATACATTTGCATTTTGTTTTGTTTTGCTTTGCATTTTTGTTTTTTCGGTAAAACGATTATCTGGAAGCTAGCCAAGAGTTGGTGTGAACAGTCTGTTATTCAGCATCTTAGGGATATCAGAGAACATAATTTCAGTTGTTTATGGATTCTCCAGCACCCCTTGAGGGTTTATCTATGGAGTGTACATGACCAACTCTCTGAGGAATGTCCACCAGCGTCCTTTCAGTTGCATATCACCAGATCTGT
>VSMD01062718.1:0-40971 GCA_008750895.1 Mirza zaza | reverse complement strand
GGGATTACGTCTTCTAAGTGGCATCCAAAAGACGGTGGGATTACATCTTCTGAGTGACATCCAGAAGATGGTGGGATTACATCTTCTAAGTGGCATCCAGAAGATGGTGGGATTACATCTTCTAAGTGGCGTCCAGAAGACGGTGGGATTACATCTTCTAAGTGGCATCCAGAAGACGGTGGGATTACATCTTCTAAGTGGCATCCAGAAGACGGTGGGATTACATCTTCTAAGTCCTGGCCTGGGGAGAATTAACCCGGAATTCTGTATCCAGCAAAAATATTCTTCTTTAAGAATAAAAGAGTAATAGAGAGGTTTCAGAAAAAAAGCCTAAGAGCATTTACCATCAGCAGATCAGCTCTATAAGAAATGCTAAAGACATTAAAGAAAATTCTTCAAGCTTAAGGGAATTGATATCAGATGACAAGTCAGATTTTTCAAAATAGCAGGAGAAATTCTGAAAATAGTAAAGCGGTTTGGGTCAGGTTGACAAGCATTTGTGCTCTCTGTGGGTCCCAGGTCCCATAAGGCGCCAGACTGGGGCGGGGCCTTCCAGGGAGGCACAGTCCCTTGGGAGCATAGGAGGCCCCTTACGGTGTGGGAAATGCAGTAGCTGGGGTGCTTTTTTTTTTTTAAACAGACTTAATTTCACTTTATTTTTCTCATATAAAAATGCTATGTTGTAGCCACAGCTGGAGCCTGAGTCCTCTGCACAGATACTCTGGTGTGGGTCTTGACAAGATGGTCGGTGAATTCCTGGTAGGGAGACTTGGTGAATACTGTCTCTTTCCAAAGGTCAGGAGTCAGATAGCTATAGGTCTTGGAGATGGCATCGAAGGTGGCCTTTGCGAAGTTGCCCAGGGTGGCAGTGCAACCCCTGGCTGAAGTGTAGCAGTCATCGATACCAGCCATCATCAGCAGCTTCTTGGGCACAGGGGCCGAGACAATGCCAGTTCCTCTAGGGGCAGGGATGAGACGCACCAGCACAGAGCCGCAGCGGCCTGTCACCTTGCAAGGAACAGTGTGGGGCTTGCCGATCTTGTTCCCCCAGTAGCCTCTCCGCACGGGGACTATGGAGAGCTTGGCCAGGATGATGGCCCCTCGGATGGCAGTGGCTACCTCTTTGGAGCACTTAACACCTAAACCAACGTGGCCATTGTAGTCCCCGATGGCAACAAACGCCTTGAACCTGGTCCGCTGGCCAGCGCGGGTCTGCTTTTGCACTGGCATAATCTTCAAAACCTCATCTTTGAGAGATGCTCCCAGGAAAAAACCAATGATCTCAGACTCCTTGATAGGCAGGGAGAACAGATAGATCTCCTCCAGGGATTTGATCTTCATGTCCTTAGGGCAGGCAGGCACCGTGGGCAGGGGAGCAGGAGGGGCATGGGGGCCTCCCGGGTGGATGACAGCCCCTACCCCCAAGGAGTTTGAGCATTGGCAGGAGGGGGTGCCCCAGGGAGTTGAGAATAGGGGAGATGCTGCAGGAGACCCTCCTCCATGGGGGCCAGGACCCAAGGACAGCCTCCAGCCGGGAGGTGTCCTGCGCACACGTGCTGCACCCCTGCAAGGAGCCACTGGTCCCCAGGCATAAAGTTGTGACACATGTAAAAAAAAAATCAATGAGAGTAGGAGTCTGTGTGCACTAGAGTAATAATGCTTTCCCGTGTTTCCACGGTTTCTACTGTTGCATGTGCTAAATAGTTTTGGTAAAGAGCCATTTCTGAGAAATAGCTATATATTAATATATACTAATAACATCTATCATATATTATTAAGCCTGGGCAGGTCGCTGCGGCCCACGGCAGCTGTTGCTTTCCTCTTTGCACAACGTGTGGCGAAAGGCGAGGACCCCATGCCCGCCGTGCAAGTCCCAGCCCGTGCAGAGGAACACACTCAGCAAACTGCTCATTTCCTGAAACATCCGTACTTCTGCTGACTTCAAATGGGAGTAAAACTCAACCTTCCTGAAGCTCGGCGTGGTGTAAAGGTCAAAGCAAACACCTTGCATTCCCAGCTGGTGCATAAATATTTTAATGGGCACATTAGCAATGATTTTGAAAGGCGCTTCCCTCCTCCTTTGAAAATGATTTCCTCCTCCCACACAAGTTTGTTTTTCTTACTAGTTCAACACAACATTCCATTTCTCAGTGCCTTTGGCAGCATAAAACCTTGGCCAGATGAATTGCTGGCTTGCCAAAGCACCTTTATTCTTTAAGTTGGTGTTTTATTGAAGTAGGACAGGGAGGGGTGCACAGAGCCTGTCTCCCACTGGATGAGTGTCGGCAAGCGACCGTGCAGGGCGACCATCCAGATCGAGAACACACGTCCCTCCAGCTGCTGTCCCTCCCGAGGCCACCAGGCCGCGACTGCAACAGCAGACGTTCCTTAACGTGCCCATGGACGTCACATAGCGGGCATCACTCAGCATGTGCTTGCCTATGTCTGGCCGCCTGCTTTCACATTGGGAGTGAGATTCAGCCACGCTGATGTATGGCTCCGGTCACAGCGTGGTGCTCCAGTGTGTGGCCGACTGTCACCGTTTATTCACCCAACTGCTGGTGGGCATTCGGGGCTATGTGATAGGGGGAGGCAGTGTGTAGATGATGGGCAGGGACATAGAGTTTGAAATCAGGCACCCCTGGGTTAAATTCTGGACTACCACTTTCTAGCTGTGTGGCCTAGGGCAGGTTACCTAACCTCTCTGAGCTTCAGGTTCCCCATCTGTAAAACGGCAGTTAGGAAGGTTCAGTGTGAGAGTGACTGGTGAGTGCAGCTGCAACACTTGGCTGCAGCTAGACACACTCTTGTGCCCCCCTCCGCCCCAGCCCTGCTTAGTGGCTACTCAGAGCAACCACTGCTGGGGTAGTAGAGCCCTGTGTTGGCTGTGTGGACCTTCTGTGGGACCCACCGTGGTACGTTTTCAGCCAGTGAGATCCAGAAGCTGTGGGATCTTGGTAGCTCTCTGAGGCTGCTGTCACTGTCCTCTCTCTTGGCGTCTACTGTCTGTGTCAAGGGCTCCATGCCTGCTGCGAGTGGGGGCCTTCAGCCCTGCCCAAGGCCCTGGCCAGCACCAGCGTGGAGGGCTCCCATCCTCCTGTGTGCGGCCCTGGGTGAGGTGCACTGCAGGCGTGTGCGTGGCCTGGCTGCCTGATGCTTGCCAGGTAGGGTCTGGTCGATTTCAGGGCACCCCGCCTTGCAGGAGGAAGAAAGTCTGCCCTGAGGTGACACAAAGGTACACGTCGTCTGGTGCCTCTGGAGCCCGGCCGGGCTGCAGCGCCTGCGGTGTGACGGCCTCGTGTCCTTGCAGGGCTCCCGGAGCAGTACTACAGCCTCACCTGGTTCCTGAGCCCCGTGCTCGGCCTCATCTTCACGCCTCTCATCGGGTCCGCGAGTGACCGGTGCACTCTGAGCTGGGGCCGCCGGCGACCCTTCATCCTTGCCCTGTGTGTGGGCGTCCTCTTCGGCGTTGCACTTTTCCTTAACGGCTCTGCCATCGGTAAGTGTGTCTACCACGCTCTGCACGCGGACGTGGGAACGGCAGGTCCTGCCCCGGTGTCTCTTCCCTTAGCCTCTTCCCTCAGCCGGCGTGTGTGGTGGTCGGGCCCGGGCGGGGCCTCGGGGGGCCGCTCGGCGGTGACCACCCCGCAGCCCTCTTGGCAGCGCTGGAGCTGGCCCCACGTGGGAACGCCGGGGGGACCTGTTCACAGGGAAACGCTTCCTGTTGTGATCATTTGTTTTTAATGCGTATCTGACACCACGTCCTGTTTCCAGCATTATTACAGAAATTATCTTTTCTTTTTTTGTTCTCCTTTTCTTAGACTTGGTATTGAAAATGTCCAGAAGCTAGTTTGATATTTTTTTGTTTCATGTGCTCATGTTTTTGCTTTGCCCTTTCGTGTTGTTTTGTTCTTAATTAAAGCAACTGTATGTGGGAAAATATTTTTTGCCCTGAGGGCATCCATCAAAACTGTTGAAAACAAAACATTATTTTCTGGCAGCAACTTTTCCAGAGGGAGGAACTTGCTCTGTTCTGAAATAGAGGAACTTGCCCCAGGTCTGCGTCCGTTCAGATGGAAGTCGGGGTGTTGGGGCCTTCAGGAAGGGAAGCCCCAGAAACACTTCTCTGCATGGCAAGCGTTGCTCACTTCTCAGGGGCCTGGGTAGGGGTGGGACTGTGGGCAGGCTTTGTCCCCTGCCCATCCCTGCCCCAGGGCCACCGTCCTGAGTGAGACCCCTTGTGTAGCGAGGCCTCCTCCAGCCAGCTCGTGCCTCTGATTCAGAATTTGGGGGTGCTGCTTCCCTGGGACCCACCAGGCATGGTCCTGCTGGCTCTCTCGGCCATCTGTGTCACCTGAGAGCAGTGCCCCCAGTCCTACTGAGATACAGAGAGAATGATGGGGCTTTTTCAAGGCTGTTTCCTTGGGGTGGTCCTGCCCAGTGGGACCCCTTGCCGAGCGGGGAGTTCCAGCCCGGTGTGGGCATGTCTCATGCCTATGGTGCAAGAAGGCCAGCAGGGTGCTTCTGGGCAGAAAGCCCTTCCTTCCCTGTGTGCTCCTGCAGGACGGTGTGTCTGTATGAAGACTCTTTGCAGCACCTTGGGGCAGGTCCTGGGTCCCAACCCTCAACCCCCACTGCTCTGACCTCTGTCATGAGCGCACCACTTGCCTGACTGGCACCAGATGGAGACGTAGGTTTTGGTTCAGCCTTCAGGATTCGTCATGTGACCTCTGGGTTCACATCTGGGGAAGACTCACCTGGGGCAGGTGATATGTGCTATGTGAGGACAGCTGCTTTCAGGTGCTTGCGCCCCATTCCAAGAGGACAGGTGAGGCGAGGCCACTCCCGTCTTGCTCTTCAGAGCCACGTCTCCTGGAGCCCCGCTGCTCGGAGGACTGGCTGGGAAAACTCCGAGGGTTCTGGGCATCATTTCCTTTCAGATCTAGACTTCTCCAGGGTGCCATGCAGTTGGCCCGGGGTGGTTGGACACCTTGGGTGAGCCTGGCCTTGGAGTGTCTCCAGCATTGCCCTCCCAAGGTTAATTCCCTCGAGTAGCGTGGCTGGCTGCGCTCCCACGTGCAGATGCTAAGTTAGCGCTCCCAACACGACTGTCACCCTCTTTGTGGTGGCAGGGCTAGAAAGGACCATTCACCCCTTTTCTGCTTTAAAAACGTGAAGGCTGATGAGCTTTCCGATGTGCAGTGAACTGCTAGTGCAAATGGGAGAACAAATAACCCCGCTGACCACATGAACGGGCAAAGCAGAACCTGCCTTCTTGACCCAGAGTCCAAGGCAAAGGACCTTGTTGTCTTCTGGTGTGGAAGGGGCTGGCGTGGTTTCCTGGGCTCTCTCCCCTTAGGTGACACTTTGCTCTCAGGAGGCTGAGCTGGTGGCGTGCAGGTCTGACGGCCTCCCCTGTGCTCCCTGCAGGCTTGGCCCTCGGCGATGTCCCCGGCCGGCAGCCCATCGGCATTGTCCTCACGGTGCTGGGGGTGGTGGTCCTGGATTTCAGCGCCGATGCGACTGAGGGGCCCATCCGTGCCTATCTGCTGGACGTGGTGGACAGCGAGGAGCAGGACATGGCCCTCAACATCCACGCCTTCTCTGCCGGTAAAGCACAGCCCGGCCGGGTGGAGGGGGACGACAGCCTGTGCTCCCTCCTGAGGCTAGCACGGTGCATCATGTGCACGCAATCCCTCCGTGTGCGGCTCCTGTGCAGACTGGCAGGTGGGGCAGTGGGTAGGAAGGTAACCAGGGGCTCCCCTCCTTGCCACTGAGCAAGACCAGAGGACAATGGGTCTGTGAGGGGCGAGTGGGCCTAGGCATGCCTGGGTGGTGTGCTCGCCAGGTGGACAGGCCCTTCCGCCTGCAGTTTCCACATCCAGTGCGTGAAGCTTAGGAGTGGCATTCAGTACAGAGAGGCATGTATGGGGTGCCTTGTGTCCCATCCTGGTATTAATCTGCCCTTAATTTGTCAAGCAGAAAGTCTGTGAGGTGAGAATTACCCAACTTGGGGGCAGCTGGAGGTTCTTGTTTTGTTTTCCTACCGTTTCCTGTTCTCCGCCCCAAAACGTGTGTCCTGCCTCTGAGTGCGGCCCTGTCCCCCCGACCCCCGTAGGAGAGCGAAGCCCTTCCAGAGCTGTCCCACCTGCTCACTGCTGCCTCTCCCTCCCCGCAGGCCTGGGCGGGGCCGTGGGCTACGTGCTGGGCGGGCTGGACTGGACGCAGACCTTCCTGGGCGACTGGTTCAGGACGCAGAACCAGGTGCTCTTCTTCTTCGCCGCCATCGTGTTCACGGTGTCCGTGGCCCTGCACCTCTTCAGCATTGACGAGGAGCAGTACAACCCGCAGCAGGAGCGCGGCACTGAGGAGGATGCCCTGCCTGCCAAGCTGGGCTGCGGCCACCCCGCCACCGCCCGCCTCGGCGCCCTGGATGGGGGTGAGCAGTACGGCGCCGTGCCCGCGTTCCCCGACGAGGTGCAGTCGGAGCACGAGCTGTCCCTGGACTATCTCGACGTGGACATCGTGCGGAGCAAGAGTGACTCCGTGCTGCACATGCCGGACGCCACACTGGACATGGAGCCTGAGCTGCTCTTCCTGCACGAAATCGAGCCCTCCATCTTCCATGACGCCTCCTACCCCGCCACTCCGCGCAGCACCAGCCAGGAGCTGGCCAAGGCCAAGCTGCCCCGCCTGGCCACATTCCTCAGGGAAGCTGCCAAGGAGGACGAGACCTTGCTTGATAATCACTTGAATGAAGCTAAAGTCCCAAACGGGAGTGGCTCCCCCCAAAAAGACGTCCTCAGTGGCTATAGCAGGGTGGACATAAAGGCCTCAGCCACGTCTGGCTCCATGAGGCGGCGGAGGCACCTGTTCCGCCGGCAAGCCTCCAGCACCTTCTCCTACTACGGCAAAATCGCGTCCCATTGCTACCGCTACCGGCGGGCCAATGCCGTGGTCCTCATCAAGCCCTCCCGCAGCATGAGCGACCTGTACGACATGCAGAAGCGGCAGCGGCAGCGGTGCCGGCACAGGAACCAGAGCGGGGCTACCAACTCCAGCGGGGACACAGAGAGTGAGGAGGGGGAGAGCGAGACCACCGTGCGCCTGCTGTGGCTGTCCATGCTGAAGATGCCCAGGGAGCTGCTGCGGCTGTGCATCTGCCACCTCCTCACCTGGTTCTCCGTCATCGCCGAGGCCGTGTTCTACACCGACTTCATGGGCCAGGTCATCTTTGAAGGGGACCCCAAGGTGAGTGCCCAGCACCTGAGCAGGGTCCCCACTTCCTGTACGCTGGGTGGGGTGGCCCTCTCTGCCCCAGCCTGGGCAGTGGTGACAGCGTGGTGCACTGAGAGCACTGGGGACTCTTCACTGCCACGCACTGCCTGAGTGTGCAGGTGGGTGACACACAGCAGGCAGTGGCCAGGGTGCACCTTCATTGATATGGTCAGTGGCTGTCGTGTGAACTGCAGACAGGTGTGCAGTGAGGTCCACGGTGAGCAGTTGTGAGTGCCACGTGCTGAACTCAAGTCTGAACAGGGTGTCACTGGGTTAAGATAATGACCAGACTCAGCAGGCGGCTCTTCTGTTCCCATGGTATCAGCCAGGCTCACACCTGTGGCCGTGTTTGCCACGAGGGCCAAGGTGGCCCCAGCACATGCTCGGGCCTCCCGCCCCCACGCAGCCCCTCCGCTTTCGCATCATCTGAGCTGCTGCTCCTGCGGCTCGAAGGGGCCAAGGTGGAGGCTGCCGGAGGGTGGCTTGTACAAGTGCGGACCAGCCCAGACTTGAGGGTGGCGGGCACAGACCTCCCCTCTTGTCGAGGGGGTTGGCAGAGTCACCTCACAGACATCTGTGGGTTACAGGAGATTGAAAAATGATTTTCCAAATCTGACCTGGGCATGGGGTTGACTCTGCTCCTGGAGCATTTATCAGTTCTCTTAAAATAAACCACTCATCTGTAACTGAAACAAAAAACACCCTCCTGAACCGTGTTCTCCTTCGGGAACAGGCCCCCTCCAACTCCACAGCCTGGCACGCCTACAACGCTGGGGTCAAGATGGGCTGCTGGGGCCTGGTCATTTACGCTGCGACCGGTGCTATTTGCTCAGGTAAGAGTCCCTCCGTCAGGTGAGTGTCACGCCCTGGAGATCACTTAGTGACTGGAAACACAAGGGAACCCTGCGCCTCGGAAGGTGGAGGTGTCAGTCAGACCCAGGCCTCTGCCTGACGGGGCCGCCCTTTGGGGAGAAGCCCTGGCTCGCATGCCTCCTCATCTTAGCAGAAAGGATGCTGCAGGTTGACCCCAGCAGTGGGGAGTCTGAGACCCCCGGGAGGCTGCCCTGCTTGTGCCATCCACTGACACTGCCCAGTGCTGCTGGTGCCTCTGTTTGGACATGCTGCCCTGGCCCTGCCAGCACAGAAGCGGATAAAGGCCTGGCCCTGCCCGGGGCTCAGCCGGCAGTCAGAGTGGTGGGAGGAGCAGGTCCCGTCTGCCCATGGGTAGGAGGCCGCTGCCCGCAGGCCCAGCTGTGTCCCGAAGGGTGGGGCCGGGGTGCCAGGCTTCCGTCCTGGGAGCAGCACACCCAGGCTCACTGTCTGTAACTGGGTGTAACCATGGACTCGGGTTGCATGTGGGCTGGGCTTGCCTGCATGCCCTCTGAGCTGTGGAGGAGAAAGCTGGCTTCATTTTAGCCGGGCTGGACCTGAGGGTGACCAGGGTCAACACCCTCAGGCAGCCAGCATGCCAATAAATAATGTTGTCACCACTTTAGCGATTCTCGGCAGAGCACCCTCCCAGAGGAGGTGGCATCTGAACTACCAGGGCAGGAAGGGTGAGGGGAGACCAGAGAAGGACCCGTGAGAGTAACCAGTGACAGATAGCACGTGCTTCCGAGGCAGGGCTGCCTGGTGCACCCCACTTCAGGAAACAAGATTGTCCTGCAGTAGGGCCAGAGCAGGCTGTCAAGTGGGCCTGGATCAGTGTCCTGCGGGTCAGGGAGGCCCCCAGGAGCTGCAGGGGCCAAGTTATGGGGTCTGGGACCAAGGAGGACCATGAGCTGCAAGCGTGTTCTGGGAATGTGTGTGGCCGTGCCTACCAGGGCTGCGTGATGGCAGGCAGGGCCAAGAGGAGGTGACAGTTGTCTGTGCCTGAGTGGGCCCTGGTTCAGCCAGAGGAAGTAGGGGGTGTCGGGACAAGGGAAGGGGTGGAAGAGGTGGTAGAGGGAGCCTGACAAGAGTGAGCAACTTGGCCGGGTGTGGTGGCTCACGCCTGTAATCCTAGCACTCTGGGAGGCCGAGGTGGGCGGATTGCTCGAGGTCGGGAGTTCGAAACCAGCCTGAGCGAGACCCCATCTCTACCAAAAAATAGAAAGAAATTAATTTACCAACTAAAATATATATATATACAAAAAATTAGCCAGGCATGGTGGTGCGTGCCTGTAGTTCCAGCTCCTGGGGAGGCTGAGGCAGGAGGATCGCTTGAGCCCAGGAGTTTGAGGTTGCTGTGAGCCAGGCTAATGCCACGGCACTCACTCTAGCCTGGGCAACAAAGTGAGACTCTGTCTCAAAAAAAAAAAAAAAAAAAAGAGTGAGCAACTTGGTTACTGTCCCCTCCCTGTGGCCCTCTCTGCAGCCCTGCTTCAGAAGTACTTGGACAACTACGACCTCAGTGTCAGGGTGATCTACGTGCTGGGGACACTGGGATTCTCCGTCGGCACAGCTGTGATGGCCATGTTCCCCAATGTCTACATCGCCATGGTCACCATCAGCACCATGGGTGTGGTCTCCATGAGCATCTCCTACTGCCCCTACGCCCTGCTGGGGCACTACCATGAGATCAAGGAGGTGCGTCTGCCATGGGGCTGGGGCGGGCGGGCTGGTGACACAGCTCAATGCTTCATGGGTGGACATTCAAGACACATGTTGTCCCCCTCAATTCTCACTTCTGAAACGGCCCCTGATGAATCGACAGAGCTGCCACTTGCCCCTGCTCAGTCCTTGGCCATGAAAGGTCTTCTCCTTCAGCCCCTGGGTCCACCTGGCACCTGCTTAGAGGTTTCTGGAGGCAGGCGCACTTCACTGGGTCTCGGCTGGGGAGCTGGAGACTGCCCCTGCCGGTCCAGTCCCCTCGATGTGGTCATGTCCCCCTTGGGAGAAGGAGGCTGTAGACCAGCTCTGTCCAGTTGATGGAGTAAGTGCCACCCAGTAAGTTTACACCTCCTGGAAGCCACATTTCAAAGGCAGAGAGGCTGGTGAAATCAATTTTAGTAGCATAATTTTATTTAACCCAATATATCTGAAACATTATTCCAACATATCCTCTATATAAAAAAGAATCGAAATGTTTCATATTCCTGCCAAGTCTTTGAGTTCAGTGTTTGTTTTGCACATGCAGCTCAGCTCAGATGAGCCTTGTCTCAAGTTCTCAGTAGCCGGGTGCCGGGGCAGACTGGGGCTCTGACCACACTGACCCTTTCAAAGAGAAAGGGAACAAAACCAAAAGGCTGTGTCTCTCTGTTCCCAAACCTAGACTATGTTTATTCTTCTAGTCTCTTTACATGAGTATTAAAGCAAATTTACTAATTAGGTGCATACCAGATACAGTAGTAACATCTGAATAGCAGCATTGTTTTTGAAATAAACTTTTTAATTGAAGTCTAACCTGACTACTAAATTGGAAGGAAGAACACACTTGTAGAACCACTCGTGACCAGAAAGAACAGTGTCAGGGCCCAGAAGCCCCCACACGCCCTCTCCCGTCTCCCTCCAACACCATCTGTGACTCTTGCCTGTTTGCAAACTCCAGCTGGAATGCGGCTCCATTCCCTGTGGCTCACTTGTGTGCTTGCTGGGGATATGACTTTGTGCATTTTCACACCCGCTGTGTGGCACGGTGTACAGGTCCGTGCTGTTTTGATGGGAATTGTGGGGCCAAGGAGGGGCTGTTATATCTGAGCATTCACCTGCTCCATGCCATCTGTCACGCCTGCTTGCAGTCTCCACTGACGGACTACTTGGAATAGATTGTGTGTGGTTTGAGGCAGAGCACTAGGACTCTTATTTTTTCCCCACATACGGACGTCCATGTGGCCAGCACCACCCCCTGCAAAGACCCTCTGCTCTCACCCCACCCCCACCCCACTCTGCCGTTTCATCTTCATCATACATCAGGTGTCTACATTTGTTTCTGCTCTCTGTTCGCTTCCATCTGTCTGTCTGCTCTTGGACAAATGTTACACTGTCTTCATTAAAGTAGTTTTATAAAAAGTCCTGAATTCTGGTAGTATAAGTCCATTAACTGTTCTTAAAGATTGTGTTGGATCTTCTCAACCATTTATTTTTCATCTAAGTGTTAGACTCAGCTTCTAGCCTTTTTAATCAACATCTATTTGGAGACAGATAATAACTTTGTAGTACCAATCCTCTCTACCCATGAATTTTATATATCCTTCTATTGTTAATTCTCATGGCTCATCTGTAGATTCTGTGGACCTTCTACATATACAACCACATCATCTATGTAAGGGAGTTTTATTTCTTCCCTCCTGATCCTTTTATTTATTCTCCTTGCCTTCTTGCAGTGGCTAGAACCTCCAATCTGATATTGAATAGAAGTAGCGAGAGTGTGTTTGCTCTTTCTAACTCAGAGAGAAAGTACTTGATATCTTACTGTGAAGTATGATGCTTTAACTTGTATTTTTCCTGGAATTTGGGCATTTCTTCTGACTTTTCAAATGTATTGGCATTAAATTATTCACAATATTCTCTTATGATCTAATATAATAGAACCTATAGTGATATCATCTTTTTCATTCCTGATATTAGTTATCTGAGAGTTTATCAGTTTTGTTTTCAAAGAACTTTTGGTATTCTCAAGCCTCTCTGGTGTGTTTGTTTCAGTGTATTAATTACTGCTCTTTACTGTCTCTTACCTTCTATTATCTCATGATTTAATTTGCTGTTTCTCAGTTCTTACTTTTTCAGCCTAATATTTGCATTTGCTATTAATTTCCCTCTACGCACACCTTTAGCTGCACTCTACAAATTTTAATATGTTGTTTTCTTTTCAACCACTTCAAACATTTTTTGAATTTTTTTAAAATATTTTTTTCTTTTATTTTTTCTTTCTTTCTTTTTTTTGGCTACATACGTCTGTGAAAATTTTTCGAATTTTTTGTTGTGGTTTCTTTTTTGAACCATGAATTATTTAGAAGTATGTTGATGAATTTCTAACATTTGGGGATTTTTCCATTGTCAGGTTGTTACTGATTCCCAGTATAATTCCTCAGTGGTCAGGGAACATATTCCATATGATTTCAGCCCTTAAAATTAACTGAGACTTCCTTCATGGCCCAGTATATCATGTGTTGATACATGTTCCATATGCACTTGAAAAGAATGTGTGTTCTGCACTTAGTGCTGTATCTTTGTAAGTTAGGTCAAGTTTGTTAATTGCGTAAATCCTCTATTTTACTGCTTTTTGTCTGCTTACTTTATAAAAGGTATAAAAGGTAAATCTTCCAGTGTGACTGTGGTACATATAAATGTATGTGTGCGCACATTTAGAATTGCTTTGTTTTTATCTTCTTTGTGGGTTGACCTTTTTTTTCCATTTTATCTACATCATCTCCTTTGGCAATGTTGTCTGATAAAACCTGTGTCTTTTATTTCTTACTCTTTTTTTTTTTTAAACCACTTTCATGATAAAATCCTGTGTCTAATAATAGTAGTATACACCAGTTTTTATTTGTATCTTTGTTCAAGAAACACAAAGCTGCTCACTGTTGCCATGGGTGCAGCTGCTCTGTCGCATGTGGTCACCTGCGGTTGTGCTGTTGGAAGCATCGGTGTGGCCTAGAGCACCCCTGCCCTCCAGCTCCAGCCAGAGACCACCAGGGCAAGGGGATTGCCCTGGCGAACCCGCCACCCGCTCCTGTGGGAGCACATGTCCTGATTGGGTTGATGATGTTGCTTCCACTCCTAGCCTCTCCTGTGATCTCGAACTTTCTGTCTCTCTTACCTGCATGCTGCTGGGCAGCATTTGGGGTTTGGGGGAGACTCAGGCAGGAGTGGTTGCCAAGAAGCCCAATGGAAGGTAAGTCTTGTTTCCAGACTTCTGGGTCAATATTCACACCACTGAAACCTCTACACAGCTGCTCACGTCTTTGTGTTCTCTTCTCCCGCAGTACGTGCACCACAGCCCTGGGAACTCCAAGCGAGGCTTCGGCATCGACTGCGCCATCCTCTCCTGCCAGGTCTACATCTCCCAGATCCTGGTGGCCTCAGCCCTCGGGGGCGTGGTTGACGCCGTGGGGACTGTCCGCGTCATCCCAATGGTGGCCTCTGTGGGCTCTTTCCTGGGCTTTCTGACAGCCACGTTCCTGGTGATCTATCCTGAGGTGTCGGAGGAAGCCAAAGAAGAGCAGAAAGTCCTGTCCTCCCAGCCAGCCGGCGATGGCGGGGCTAGCGGGGGCAGTGAGAAGCCCACCATCCTGAAGCTCACACGGAAGGAAGCCCCACAAGGACTGGTGGAGACGGAGTCCATGGTCTGAGCCGCACTCCCATTTACACGCGTCCCCCAGGCTGGCGAGCGGGGCGGGTCTGGCCGCGGGCAGGGCAGGTGGGAGCAGAGGCGCTGCAGGGAGGCCCACTTGCTGTTGCGGACGCGGCCACACAAACCAGAGTTTTCCCATGGCATAGTCAAAATTTAGTAGTCATAGGGTAGGTTTGAGCTACTAGGCAAAAATACCACACTAATTACTTTTTCAACAATTAAAAAATCATTTGAAATATTTTTTTAATTGAAAAAGATCTTTAATTTCAACTGTCTTTTATCCTGCAGGTATATATTCTGCATGTTTTTAACATATAAAACATTTACAATATAGACAATTAAGCAATTTAGAGAAAATAAGATTTTGCATTTCTAAAATCATAATTGAAAACAAAAGCTGACGTCCTCTGCTATACCTTATCTGAATACTTCAGATAATAGTAGTGTAGTCAGTAACAAAGTATTTTTATCAATTTCTCCTCTGTGGATGCCTATAGGTATTTGGACGTCTGTCAGATCTCGTCACGTTTGTTGGTGCTGCAGCTATTGGAGAGTATTTTTCTTTATGATTATTTTAGAAGAAAAAATTTTCCCCCCACAATTGTGGTTTTCTTAGAAAAACAGCATCTCTTTTCCTCAGAGAGTCTGACAAATTGTGCCCAGGGTAGCCCCGTCCTTGGGCAGCGGCCAGTGGTTGCGGCCACACACCAAAGCTGGGAGGAGGCAGGCCCCGAGGGGGCCCTGGGCAGGAGACAGCAATTTGCAAGGGTGGGTTCCAGACCCCCTGGCCCGGGGGGTGGGCCAGGGCAGGACACGGAACTCTCAGATGGGCTCCCCGGTGCGTGTCTGCATCCAGACAGGGGGCACCGACCGTCTGGTCTGAAGCACCCTCCCAGGAGGCCAGGCGGCCCCTCCACACCCTCTGGAAGTGTTGACTTTCATTGCACTTTGCTTAGTCTGTAAACCATTTGCTGGGGCACCCTGAGCGCAGAGCTCCAGGCAGGCGCTGCCTCCCAAGTCCTGGCGCAAGGCTACCTCGGGTGTGTGTGGGGCAGTGGCCCCAGAACAGGTAGTGTGTGGGTGCACCAGGGCCTCCTTCACCACCTCGAAGGGGACCCACATGCTGGAACCTGTCGGAACTCTGTGACTTCCTCCCTGCACACCTGCTCGACGCTGGAATCGGAACAGGTGCAAAGGAATGCAAGTGTCCATCTGAGATGGAGAGAGGCCCGCTTCTCGGAGGGCTCCATGTGGTATTTCTGGTTTCAGCAAATGAGCAAAACTCGGGGAAGTACAGTCGTCAAATGCTGCAGCTATCTGGAAATGTTTTCAAACCGCAATCTCTTTATACCGAAGCAGTTTCTGCTCTTACCTGAAATGGTCAGTGTAAGCTTCCTGAGATGAGAAAGGCCCCTGCACGTCACACAGATAGACAGTTGTAATACTTTTGCTGCCTCAAGTCAATGTTTTTTAAATAAAGTACTTTGAAATGCATGAGAATCATGCTGCAATATGATCATTCTACAGCAAATATATATATATATTTCAAGATGAAACTAAAGCAGTTTTTAAATAAATTACTTGAATTTTCTGTGTATTTAAAGGAATGACTATGTTTAACGTACTTGACGGGCCTCTGGTCTTGCCCTGTCTCTTGCCACTGATGGTCCCTGCAGGTTGTGCGCTCTGTGTCGAGTGGCAGCTGGGTGCCTGTTGACGGGAGGCGCGTGCTCCCTGAGATGGGAACCCAGGATCAGTAAGGACTGACTTCAGGACTTCGAGAACATTTCTGTGTGTGAGAAAACTTGAATGGCCTCATGAATCTTGTGCTTGGACAAGGAGAGCCCGACTACTGACGGCGCTGCCAGCATCGCTGCGGACCCTCTGCTGGCGGGAGCCCTCTTGGCAGAGCGACCTAACCCTTCTCCTTGGGGTAATGGGCACCTCGGGGTCCTCGCCCCCGCCGGGCATCCTTGGCAGCTCACTCCTATGCAACTTGATTCTCCTCCGTGGCTTTAAGATTGTAGGACCTGAGACTTCCTGTCTTGGCTGGATTATCCTGGCCTCGTCCCGACATCTGTAACGCAGATGGAGGCCGGAGAGCTGAGGATCCGGAGTGGGGGTTGTGATGGCCTGACTCAAGCTCTGAATGAACCAAACCAAACCCAGGGGTCCAGCCAGGAGGCCACAGGAGCCAGCTCCCAACAGCTGCATGCGCAGGAGGCTCAGGGCCTGGCTGGGACTTGATTTTCGGGAGGAAGAGGGCCGTGGCGACCAACCCCCTGGCTCAACAGCATGTTAACCCTTGAGATCCCAGCCTTAACTTGACCATGGTCTGAAATAACAGCAAAGGATACATTGTGTTCACAGCGCAGGGCTGGTTAAAGTCACTGTTAGAAAATGAACACACTGAAACAATGCAAGCCAGTGAGGCGTGACCGTTCTTCAGTGACAGAAGTAAATTGGCTGTGCACTTTGTAGAATTTTAAAGCTATGAGCCCTTCAGATGTTTGCAACCAAAGTCTTTCTGACTGTGTAGGTCTGGTCAGTGTGCAGACCCAAAAGGAGGGGTAGATGCCTTGCTTTTAGATCAAGAGTTAGTAGTAGAGTTCGTTTCTGAAGCTGCCTTCCTGGGAGGCAGACGTGGGTGACCCTCTCGCTCGGGGTCTGGGTCTTGCCTGGATGCAGGGAGGACCAGGTAGCCAGATTCTTTTGCCTCAGCCCCTGCCTTGCAGTGAGATTATTTCAAGATTGCACTAACTTGAAACTACTAGTGTCATCACCTTGTGTCTTAAGAAAAGCCAAGAGGGAGGGCTGGCCATTGGCAGGTTGTGTTGGTCCGACTGTGGCTCAGGTGTTTGTGTTCTCTAACGTTGTACCTCAGATAGACAGATACGGAGCCTCCTCCAAGCAACCCACCTGCACCTGCTTCCTTGAATGGAAAGGCTCTGTCTGGTGGCCTTGGCCGAGGGGAAGGCTGGACAGGTGGCCAGTGTTGAGGTCGCAAGGTGGTGTTAGCCTTGCAGGCCCCTCGGCCCGGCGGTGCCTCCCGGCACTGAATGGGAGTACAGGGCTTCACTGGGTCGAGTCCTGTGTGGTACATGCAGGTGTGTTACCAGAATAGGGTGACCTTGGTCTGATTTGTGTTTTTGTTCCCTATAAAAGTCAGCTATGTAAAGAATCTTTTAGCAAGGAGCCCCTTATCACACATGGCAGAGTTTCTGTGGGTGTCTGGCTGGGCCAGTCTGCCTTTGACCTGCCCCCCCAGTCAGTCGGCAGAATGGCACCGGGACTTTCCCCGGTGGCTATGGAGCTGGTGGTGGAGTGTTCCAGTTTTCTATGGCCCCTGGGAGAAGCACTGAGTCCCACCATGTCCCTAGGGGAGGCTTGACACCTGAGACCTCAGATTGTTAGTGGCTTCTGGCAATGCTCAGGTGTGTTTCTTAAGGCAACATGTGCGGAGAAGTAGGTCTGTGACCACTTAGGACCCCAAAGCTGAACCTCTCTAAGCGGCTGCAGGACGCAGCCATTTCAGCCAACAGGAGCGGGCAGAGCCCACGCTGACCAGGGCGCACTGGCTCTCCTGCCGTGGGGGTGGCCCCCGTAGGCTGCGGTGTTTGGGGACATGTTTGAGAAATACTCTCGGAGATACCAACCGTTCCCTGCTGTGGCTGATGGTTTGTGTAGCAGCCAGCGACAGTGACACCTAGTGTAGACCAAGTTTGTAAAACACCAAATACTGCTGTTCACACTAGACACTAACCAACTCTGCAAAAGATGCACCAAAATGTCACTTTTCCAAGCTTTTTCACCTCTACCTAAGCTTTTGTCCATCCTTAGCCACCAAAACTGTGAGTGTGCAAGTTACTGTCGCTGACGGGTCCTCCTTGGACAGCGTTTCCACGTGACGTCAGAAGCTGCTTCTGAGAGACACCAGCTCCCTGCGTCCGAGCCTGGGCCTCTGCGGGCCTGCGGCGAGGCCCCTGCTTCTGAGAGCTCCTGGGGGACTGCCCAGCACCCGCCTGCACTGGTCAGTGCAGGCCTTGGCCCACATGGCATGTTGGTGGCCCAACCTAAAGTCATTCTTATCACCTCCTTGTGTGAAGCCAGCCATCACCATCCTGGCCGGAGCCCACCGGCCTTGGCCAGCCCATCCTTGGGGCCTCCTGGAGAGCTGAGCACCCCTACCTGCAGCTTGGCTTCCCCCCACTCTCCCCAGCGCTGCAGGGGTGCCATGGACTGAGACCGGCTCTAGGTAACAATGACCTGTTTGTTGGAAATGCCTCCTTACCAGAGAAACTTCCCAGGCATCTCGGAACAAAACTATTTAGTTCCATTGTGAACTGGCCACAGGACAACTTTTTTATCAACTTATTAAGTTGGAGCACTGTACTAGCTCTTGCTGATTTTAGCAATGATATAAGTGTGTGTTAAACACATAATGTTAAGTTCTATGAAAGGGATCATAGAGTGATAGCGCACATGACTTCATTTTCTATGAGGTGGGCAGAGGTGGCCTTGAGTCTGTGTCTGTCTGTGCACAGAGCCCGTGGGTGTTCTGTCTGCCAGGTAAACCGTGTGGCCTGCCATGCTGTCTGCATCGCCTCTGTCCTGCACACGGTTCAGTCTGTTCAGCCCCCTGGTGTTCTCCACGCGCAGACGACCCTCCCTGTGTCTATCCTCTGTACCTCTGCGGTTGACTCAATAAACTTTTCCCTCCGAGGTGACAATGTGGGTGTTTTTGTCGCTTCCCCACAGGCCTGCGCTCCTGGAGCCTGTGGTGGGTCCAGTGGCAGAGGCAGACCGTGCCCTGGCTGTGGCCAAGGCCTGCAGGTGGGGGTGGGCTCATTCATTCCCCGGGGGCTCCCTTAGCTCTCACACCTGGGGGCCCATCCCCGGACCTCCCAGCACAGGCCTTCTCCAGCCATGGCCCTCCAGCCTGCTCCCTCCACCCTGCCTCCCTCACCTGGCTTAGGCAGAGGCAGCCTGCCCCTGATGGAGAATTCTCGACTGTCCCTAGAGAGAACATCTTGGGGGACACAGCCCGGCTGCTGCCAGCCAGCAGAGCATGAGTGGCCATGCCGGGTTCCAGACTGCACGTGAGCCAGGGTATGCACCTGGCCTTGAGGGCCCCAGGGGACATATGAGGTCCTGGGGCCACTGGGGGTGGAACAGGTCATCTTGGTCCTCAGGTGCTCTGCTGACAAGGCTGTCAACCGTCAGTTGGCATTGGAGGAAATGAAGGGGGACAGACTTGCCCAAGGTCATGCAGCTGGTGAGAATTGAACCAGGACAGGCAAGTTTGTCCAGAGCTGCTCTGACCCTGCACAGTGGGGTGCAGGAGCACAGTGAGCAGGGTGCTGACTCCAGCGCTGAGGGGGATAGAAGTATGGCCCTTTGGTGGGCCGTGGGGTGAAGAGGAGGAGCTTTGATGACACTTGGGGGAGGGGGTCGCTACCGGCCCTGGTGGGGCCTGCTGGTCTAGGCAAGAGAAGCCTGGAGCCTCCGGACGTAGGTGCAAGTCCTGGCTCGGCCATTTGCACTGTTTCTTGGGCGCCCTGAGGCAAGATGCAGGTTGGTGTCCCTGTCGTGGGCACTTGAGGGTGGACAAGTTTCCACATCTGCAACAGCAGAGGAGGCCAGGCCGTCTGGACCCCACCGCCGGCCCAGCTAGGAGTGCGTGGCCCCACCTGCCTCTGCCCTCCAGAGAGCGCACCCCCAGACCAGGGCTGGGCACTGGGGACACGGGGCGCTTCCCTCCTAGGTGGAGGGGCTGTAAACTCTGAAGGCTTCCTGCAGTGGGATGCAGCAGAGATGTAACGCCAGGGCACTGAGCCCAAACCCCGGGGACCCCACTCCAGATTCCAGTGCTGGTGGGCAGAGATGGTGAATCTGCACCCCGCATACCCCTCCCCAGGGCCGTGGGCGCTATGCACTGAGCCGTGTAGGAGGGGCACCCAGCATGTCGGAGGCAGGTGCAGGGGTGTTTGCTCAACCTGCTTGCCTCGGCCACCTCACCTGCCCAGGGGAGAGGGGAGCTGGTGCGCACATCCCCACTGAGTGACCTGCACCCCACCTGAGTGGTAGGAGGGGACGGGCTAGGGCTGCACCACTTTCCTTGCCTGCTTCTAAGGTGTCCAAGGCATTTGCCCAGGAAGTAACTGCAGGGCAGTGGTGGCCCTCCTTGGGGCAAGGAGCAGTCAGTATGCAGAAAATCAGTGCCCCAAACCTGGCCCCGGCCCACAAGGACTTCACAGCTTTGTCTCTGCAGATGCTAATATTAAAACTTTTTTTTTTTTTTTTACAAAAGTTGAACCACTATGTAGAATTTTATAATTTACAGTTTTCTGTTGAGCAAAATATCTTGATCATGCTTCCGTATTAGTGCACATAGAATTCTCCTTTCAATAGCTGCTTAGCATGGCACAGTATGACTTTTTGAGACAGAGTCTCACTTTGTTGCCCAGGCTAGACTGCTGTGGCATCAGCCTAGCTCACAGCAACCTCAAACTCCTGGGCTCAAGCGATCCTACTGCCTCAGCCTCCCGAGTAGCTGGGACTACAGGCATGCGCCACCATGGTCGGCTAATTTTTTCTATAAGTTTTTAGTTGGCCAATTAATTTCTTTCTATTTTTAGTAGAGATGGGGTCTCGCTCTTGCTCAGGCTGGTTTCAAACTCCTGACCTTGAGCGATCCTCCCGCCTTGGCCTCCCAGAGTGCTAGGATTACAGGTGTGAGCCACCGCAACCGCCTAAATTTTCTTACTCTAATTTTTTCGTCTTGTTGTTTTTGTTTTGTTTTGTTGAGACAGGGTCTCACTCTGTTGCCCGGGCTACAAGTACAGTGGCATGATCGTAGTTCACTGGAACCTCAAACTCCTGGGCTCAAACGATTCAGCCTCAGCCTCCCACGTAGCTGGGACTACAGGTGTGTGCCATAATGCCCAGCTAAGTTTTTCTATTCTTAGTAGAGATGGGGTCTCATTCTTGCTTAGGGTGGTCTTACTCTAGTTTTAAAATAGATTCTGTAGGATTTATGTAAACAATCATGCTGTCTTGGAATAAAGATAGTTTTACCTCTTCCATTCTAATCTTTATGCCTTGTTTTTCCCCATGGGTGTGGCTGGCAGGGGAGCCCAAAATGAGTTACTGTGTCACAGGGAGCGCAAGGATGCAGAGGCCCAGGGTGTTAGAGACAGCAGGTGTGGCAGAGGCAACAGTGTATCAGACCCTGTCTGACAGGCCAGCAGTGTCCACAGGAAGAGCCAGGCACAGACCACACTGGGAGACGGGCCCTTTGTCCCAACTGAGGATCAGCTTGCCAGAGGGAGCCTGAGCCTCCAAACCTCAGAGTCACCCCTACCTCCTCCATGCAGGAGGGACAGTGACACACAGGGACACCCATGCTCAACCTGTCCCAGAGTCCTCTATGCCTTTTATTTTTCTTGCCTTATTGCCCTGGCTAGCATCTCCAGTACAATGTTGAATAGGAGGGGTGAACATGAACATCCTTCTTTTGTTCCCAATCCTGGGGAAAAGCAACTAATCCTTCATTATTGAGTACGATGTTGGCTGTAGGTTTCTTGTAAATCCCCTTTATCCATTTGGGGAAGTTCCCTTCTCAGTTTGCCAAGATTTTTTAAAATTACGAATGAATATTTTATTTTGTCAGACGTTTTTCTGCATCTGTTGAGATGATCATTATGGCCATTCTCCTTTGTTCTGCTGTTTTTTTTTTTTTGTTTTTTTGAGACAGAGTCTCACTTTATTGCCCAGGCTAGAGTGAGTGCCATGGCGTCAGCCTAGCTCACAGCAACCTCAATCTCCTGGGCTCAAGCAATCCTACTGCCTCAGCCTCCCGAGTAGCTGGGACTATAGGCATGCACCACCATGCCCGGCTAATTTTTTCTCTATATATTAGTTGGCCAATTAATTTCTTTCTATTTATAGTAGAGACGGGGTCTCACTCTTGCTCAGGCTTGTTATTCTGCTAATATGTTATATTGATTTTTGAATGTTAAACTAATCTTGCATTTTCCAACCCCACTTGGTCATGATATATTAACCTTTCAAAGTATTGCTGGATTCAGTTGGCTAACATTTTGTTCAAGAATTTTGTATCTGTGTTGCTGAGGGGAATTGATCTCTGCTTTTATTTTTTTTGCAAGGTTTTTGTTAGGTTTGTTACAGAGCCCTGCTGGTCTCCTACAGTGAGCTGGGAGGTATTCTCTCCTCCCCTGTTCTTTTGAAAGGTTTCTGTGGAATTCTATAATTCCATAATGAAGTGTTTGTTAGAATTCACTAATGAAACCAAGTGAGATTTTTTACTACAAAGTCAATTTCCTGTCTAGGACTCTTTAGATTTTATGTTCCTCCTCGTGTTGGTTTCATAAAGTTGTTTTTCAAGAAATTTGTACATTTCATCTACACTAGTTCATAATATCTTCTGATGTCTGTAAGATTTTTACCCCCTCTTTCATTCCCGATATTGGTAATTTGTGTTTGTTCTTTTTTTTCTTGATCAGTCTTGATAGGTTTTATCAATTACAGAACCAAGTTTTGGCTTTGTAGATTGTTTTCCCTTTTACTGATTTTTGGTCATTATTATTTTCCTCCTTTACATTAAATATGCTCTTATTTATCTATATTGGATATATCTATAGTTGATATTAGATTTATCTATATTGGATATCTATATTCTTATAATAGAAATTTAGAGTATTGATTTTAAACCTTTCTCCTAATGGACATTTAAAGCTAAACTTTTTCTTTTTAGATGTCTCCCACACATTTTGCTATAATGTATTTTCATTGTCATTCAGTTCAAAATATTTCTGAATTTCCCTTGTGGTTTTTTTCTTTGATCTATGGGTTATTCCAACATAATTAAGGGATTTTCAGTTCTGTTATTACTGTTGATTTCAAATTCCATTTCTGTGTGGTCAGAGAACATATTCTGTAAGATTTCAATTGTTTCAAATTCATTTTGTGGCGCAGCACATGGTGTGGCTTGATGAACATTCCGTGTACATTGGAAAAGAATGGGTATTCTCCTGCTGTTAGGTGTGGTGTTCTGTGTCAAACCAAGCTGGTTGATAGTGTTGTTGATCATCTGTATCCTTGCTAATTTTTTGTTGTTCTATCAATCACTGAGGAAAGGGTATTAAAATCTCCAACTATAATTGTGGATTTGTCTGTTTTCTCCTACAGTTCTCCCATGTCTGCTTCGTGTGTCTAGAATCTCTATTATTAAGTGCATATATAATACATATAGGATTATTATGTCTTCTTAATGATCTTTTACTGCTATTATGCATGTCCCAGTTTGTTTCTTATAATATACCTTGAAGTAGGTTTTGTCTATTAATAGTTTTGGTCTATTAATATAGCCATACCAACTTTTTTATGTTTATTGTTTGCATAGTATGCTTTTACTCTTATCCCATTTGTGTTTTATATATATTTAAATTGCATCTCTTGTAGATAATATATAGTTCAGTCTCATTTTTTTTAATCCAGTTTGACAATCTCTTTTAATTGGAGTGATTAGTATACTTATACTTAATATAATTATCAATATGGTTAGGCTTTAAGTCTATTATCTTGCTACTTGTTTTCTATTTGTCATACCTGGTTTTTTGTTCCTCTGTCATTCCTTTCCTGCCTTTTTGGTAAATCTATTTTTTAAAAAACATTCAATTACATAGCCATCCATGTGGAGCTGTTAGTGATGCTCAGGATCAACTAACTACACCATTGTCTTACTTCATGTCACTCGATCCTCCCATCAATCTCTGCACATACCACCTAAGCCTACTAACCTCGGGCCGACCACCCTTAAACCCAGCAGAGCCACAGGAATGCGTCACTGGCCCAGGGCCCACGGCCCCAGAATACACCCCCTTGACCCTCAGGGAGAGATGCAGAGCTGGTGAGATTTACTTTTCTCCATCACCAAAGGTGAGTCTACCCTCTCCCTCACCCCAGGATTCTCCCTGATCAGGGCAGGGACTGCTAACATCTCAGGACCACCAGCCTCAGCCTCCCACTTCTGCACCTTGTTAAGTTAGAACATGAGCTAAAAGGAAAGCTTCATGTTAGATCAAGAGCAGCTCTTGAGGTCCTCTCAAAGACAGCTGCTCCTGGCTTCTTGGAAACGGGAGCATTTATGCCCTGCAACCTCCACCTTGCTCTGTTGTCCTGGAGACAGAGCATCCTCACTTCTAAAGTGGGGACTCCCAACGCCACGGTGTTCTGAGGATTATACACAGTAGTGTACACATGATCCTTTAAAGTGCCTGGTGCAGCACCTGACCCAGCAAGCACTCGATAAATGGGAGCTGTAGGAGTGTCCTGTGGCTGCCAGTGACCACAAACTAGGGGGGAAGGGTGAGACAATGGAATTTTATTTTCTCACAGTTCTGAAGGCCACAAGTCCAGGGCCACGATTCCTCTGAAGGCCCTAGGGGAGGGTCCTTCCTCACCTCTTCCAGCTTCTAGTGGCTCCAGGTGCCCTTGGCATGTGGCCACATCACTCCTATCTCTGCTTCTACCTTCACATGGCCTTCTCTGTGTCCGTCCCTATGTCTGCCTCTCCTTATGACATTTGTCATTGGATTTAGGACCCAGCCTAAATCCAGGATGATCTCATCTCGTGATCCTTAATTATATCTACAAAGAGCCTCTTTCCAAATAAGGTCATATTCATAGGTTCCAGGGGTAGGACAGGGATATATCTTTTTGAGGGCCACCATTCAACCCACTACAATTAGCGATCATATTTTTACTTCCTTTTCCTTAATATTTTCTTTCACAAAGCCCATCTGGCTGCCCAGGATGGAATATTCTTTGAGCTGTTCCTAGAGCCCAGCAGTGGACTGGATGTGTAATGTGCCCTCTCAGTCTCCACACCAGCCCTGCAAGGTACAGGGGGCTCAGGTCACATGGCCAGATCCCCAGCAAGGCCCAGACCAGGCCCTGGTCCATCTGCCATGCCCAGGGCCCCAGGCTGCCTCTATATCCCAAGGCACAGAAATCCGGAGCTTCTCCCGTCCTGAGCACACTGAGGGTCATGCAGCTGCAGTGTGGGAGAGAGAAACCAGCTGTGTGTGTGCGCTTCTGCCTCACGGGGGGATGCCACAGCGTTGATGCAAGAAATGCAAACAGCAGCCGACAGCAGAGACCACGAGGCAGCTCTGCCTGGCCTTCCAACCATGCCCTCCCAGCTGCTTGGAGAACGTGCTTGTTCATTTTCCCAAGGAATCCTCGAGAAAAGTCATGCACCTTTAATTCAGATGTTACAGTCGCAGTCACGAGGAATCATGTCACCTGGAATTGTGACAGACACAATTTCACGGTCTGTCATTCGAGAATAGCCGATGTGTACACATCTTCCAAGAACAACTCATAAAGCTGTTAGCAGTTGATCATCTATACAATGGCTAGTCAACAGCAGAGAGCTGAGATGGGCTTTTGCTTGGTGCCGTGCAGCAAGAAACATAGATGGGGGGCGGGGGGGGGGGCTCTGAAATTATACTAAAATATATTTGTTTTGGGTTCAAGAGAAACATCTTTTCATACCAATTTAATTCAGGTTTCTAAAGCTGGGGCAGGGGAGGCATCACAGTCTGTTTTATGAACTCCAGTTCATTTTGGTCTTTTCCATGACAGATTGTTCATAACGGAATCTCTCCAAAGCACAGAGGAAAGAGTCGAAAGCATTGAAATGCCCCTTTCATGTCAGCAAACCCCACTGGCAAGGGTTCTGTTGTCGTAAACACAGAACCCTACACTGGCTCAGCCCGTTTATTCACGTCATTCTTCTCTATTGTATAAATGACCATTTCCCAAGAGCCCCTGGTATTCCTGCACTGGTTGTTTCAAATGCAATCACTGTCAAACAAGATCTTGGAAATTATCACATGAGTCAAAGAAATGAAAAGCCTGCATTAAAATAACTTGATTGGCACTTAGAGTGAATTAAGAGCAAATTCAAAATGGTACTGGATTTGTCGAGACCTCGTCCACCCATCAGTGTTGGACAGAGACAGGAAACTGCACATTGGCGCTTATTGGAAGAATTTATTATCCACAAGCTGAAAAATACCTGGTTACTTGTGGATTGGCGTTAAATAATTTATAGACATGTTTCTGACAGGAAGTATTCATGTGTTTACAAAAACAAAGTTCGACCTTTTGCCCTTTGCTGCTGGCCAAGTCTTCCTTCTAGAAGTCGGGAACAGCCCCTCTCTGCAAGCGCAGCCTCTCGGGGAGCAGGAGGCCGCACAGCTCTTCTCTGCACCACATTCCCACAATGCCCCAGAAGTCAGGGGCTACGTGAAGCCAAACCTTGGCAGGGAATAGCGGTCCGTGACATGCCCCACCCGAGAACGGGGCCCAAGTTTCCATGTGGAGGCCCTGCAAGTGCTTCTGAAGTTCGGCCCCAGGCCGGAGCCTGACAAACACCCCCAGAGACCCTCGGGGTACACAAGCTCTGGAGTCTAGTCCTGAGGACTCAGGGCAGAGAGTCCAGCAGGGCTCCGGGGTGCAGTGTGGGGTGGCTCTGCAGGGGGTGGGCCACATGCCCTCACGTGCTGCCAGGCAGTGCTCCCCGCACAATCACGCCAAGACCTTCCTCGCAGAACATGTAAGGAATGAAACCTCGATGTTATAGTAAAACTGTGCAAAGGGTCTTTTTTGCAAATATCTATTTACAACTAGGATCTTTTCAGTTAAATAATAAAGCATCACATACATAAACCATATATGCACACAAAATGCAAATGGAATTGAAATGTACACCAGTATCTGGTAGTATCTTTACCAGAAGACCAAATCCCATGTGCTATTTTAGATGGAACTTTTTGATTATGAGTGATCTTTGGTAGGAAAAATGGTCTAAGTTTCTTTTTTTTAGAGACAGAGTCTTGCTCTGTCGTCTAGGATAGAGTGCAGTGGCATCATCACAGCTCATTGCAACCTCAAACTCCTGGGCTCAAGCAATCCTGCCTCAGCCTCCCGAGTAGGGGGGACTACAGGTGCTCACCACGATGCCTGGCTCATTTTTTCTATTTTTTGTAGAGACTGAGTCTCGCTGAAGCTAGTCTCAAACTCCTGGTTTTCAGCAATCCTCCCGCCTCGGCCTCCCAGAGTGCTAGGATTATAGGCGCGAGCCACCGCGCCCAGCCTCTAGGTTTCTTCATTATAAAAATTTTACATTAAAAGAAAGCAAGTGTGGTATCACATGTCTGTAGTCCCAGCTACTCAGGTGGCTGAGGGGGGAGGATTGCTGAAGCCCAGAGTCCGAATCCAGCCTGGAGCCTGGGGAACACAGCAGGACCCCATCTCTATAAAAAGAAAAGGAACCAAGATAGAGCTTGCCTCAGCCGACCCAAGCCCTGGCAGGACAAACCTGACCACGGTGTTGTCACCTCCTCCTGGGTGGGCCCTGGTCACCTGCTCTGATGGGAGATAGAGCACATAGTGGTTAAGGAAACTACCCCTTCCCACAGGCCTGGCCAGGCACAAGACGTCCACAGGAGGTAGGAGGGCTCCAGTTCCCCGGCATGTGCCAGGCCAGTGTCCCCTGGCGTTAAGGACAGATGAGTGCGTGAATGAGGTAAAGGAAAGGCAAACCCAGAGGCATGAGGGTCACCTGTGATTCGGCCATGCTGCTGCCCCCTGGCTGTGGATTCCAGAACTTTCTAGATGGCACACAAGGTAAGCTCTTGGCAGAGGTTATGCAGACCAAATGCGGCTGCTTGCCTGAGAAGCCCCCAGCATGAAGCGCCTTGGTGCGGTTCAATCACAGCAGGCAACCCCAGGAGAGCAGGTGTGTGGCTGCTGACCCCTCTCAAGGGGGGCCGCGTGCTGGGCATGCCGGCTCCCGCCCTGCCCTGCGTGGCTCTGCCTCCCCGCGGCCCCTTGGGAGCCCTGCTCCTGGGAAAGCTCCAGAAAGCAGGCGAGAGCATGTGGTCCTCGCTCACAGGGCAGTCACCCACATTTACTCGACCTTCCAAATGGCGATCTTGCCCTCGTCCCTGCCCGATCCGCTCAGCACGTATCTGTCCTCGGCCGAGCACAGGGTCCTCACGGCATCCGCGTGCGCCACCAGCTCCTTCTCCACACTCCTCGTCTTGGCGTCGATCACGTAGATCTTCCCTTTGGGCTTCCCCTGGGCCAGCCCTCTGCTGCCCGCCCAGATCTGCCGGGGACACACGGGAGGGGCGTCAGCGGGAAGGGCCCTCCCAGGGGCACGGTGCTCCGCCTGGCATCCTGGGTGCACGCGTCCACCCTGAAATCCGTGCCCTCCTGGGCAGGGCCTCTGCTGGCTGAGAGGCGAGGGCCACCTGATGGGCCCAGAGGACCCTTCTCAGGCTGTAAAACCTAATGGACAACGTGACTCCGGTTAGCGGCACTGTGCTGTGTACTTGAAATTGGCTAACAGGGTAGATCTTAAGTGTTCTCACCACAGAAAGAAAAAGACCTAACTAACTATTGAGGTGATAGGTATGTTAATTAGCTTGATTGCTGTGAGTATTTCAGAATGTATATCAAGACATGAAGTTGTAGAACTTAAGTACATCCAATTTTTTCTCGTCAGTTATAGCTCAGTGAAGCTGCGAAACTAACAGCATTTCCCCTGCTGGGTCTCAGCCTTGCCTGGGAACTGCAGCCCCTCTTCCCCTCTGATTTCTCCCTTTGGGATGGGAATGTCCGGCCCCTGCCTGTCCCACCACTGCATCTTGGGAAGAGAGAACTGGTTCCTAGTGACACAGGTTCGCAGCAGGAGAGGAGCTGCACCCCAGGAGGGACAGTACCTGCAGCCTCGGCCGTATCTAAGGCCGCTGGGTTCTGTTTAGGTGGGGTTTTGGACTCAGAGTTAATGCTGGAATGGTTAAGAGTTTGGGGGAGGTTGGGATGGAGTTGATGGATTTGCATGTGGGACATGTGAATTTTCGGGGGCCAGAGGGCAGACATGGGTGGGTTGATAGTATCCCCCAAATCTGTGTCCTTCCCCAGAACCTCAGAATGTGAGCTTTCATGGAAATGGAGGCTGCAGAGGTAGCCAGCTAACCTGCGGGTAGGCTGGAGCAGGGTGAGCCCCACCAGTGTGACTGAGGTCCCCATGAGAAGAGCGACAGAGACAGACAAGGAATGCCACGCAATGGTGCGGGCACAGGTTGGGGTATGCGTCCACAGCCAAGGAGCACCGGGACTGTCAGCAGCACTGCGGCTGAGAGAGGGGCGGGGACTCCATTGTCCCACCGAGGCCCAAGAAGGAAGAGCCCAGCTGATAACCTCAATTCCAGACCCCCAGCCTCGGGGACTGTGAGAAGATAAGGGCCTTTTGTTTTAAGCCACGCAGTTTGGGGTAGCTGGGGTAATCTGCTACGGCAGCCCTGGGAAACATCAGGTTCCGAGTGTTTTGTGGCTGAGCTGCATGACAACCTGCGAGGTGAGGGCAGAGGCACATGTCAGCAGCGGGATGTGGCGGGGAGTCCCCTCCCCCCTACCTGCTGCTTCACCCTGATCATGCAGCTGATCTCAGAGCAGTCCTGCAGGGGCACCCTCTCGGGGGGCTGGGACAGGTCCTTCAGGTTCCAGATGAAGACCTCGCTATAGCCCGCACAGGCCGCCCACAGCTGCTCCTGCTGGAAGAGAAATTGAGACGTGGCCGCAGCCGTGGCAGGCAGGGCCCGCGTGCCGGGCGCACAGACGCTGCTGGTACCTCGGGCAGGAGCTGGAAGGTGAGGAAGGATGTGCTCGTCTCTCCAAAGTTCTCTTCAATCTTCAACTCTTGACGAAGAAAGCCGTTCGTGGTTACAGCCACGATGCTGTTGCCGGTACCTGCAGAACAACGGAGCTAGGATGAGGAAGGCAGAGCGGGCTGGAGACACACGTGAGCACGAATGGCTGGTCAGCACGACGTGAGCACCGACTCCTGTGCCCGCTGGAGTTGGCATCCGTGCCCTGCCTGCCCCATGGCACCTGTGGCGCCCCCTTGCCACCACTCCACGCCGCAGCACGGGGAACCGTGAGCCCCCTTTTCACTGACGAAACCACCAGACCCAGCACCCTCTTTTGAGCTGTGCACCCACTTTCAGCTTTCCCGCCACGGGTGTCTGGGGCTTTCCGTCACGTGAAGCCAAACTGATCCCAATTAGAGGCTGCTCGAATTCGAGGCCCTAGCACCTTGCATCTGTGGAGCACGGCTCTGTGTTGTAGTTCTAAGTGCGACTCTGGGTCTTTTTCTACTCGTCACTCAAGTAGAAAGTGTTTTCCAAACCACGAGTGTTTCCACACCCGTGAGAGCGATAAGCTGGTAAAATCATGTCCACAGAGAAGACCGAAGTTGTCTTTAAAGGTGGTGCCTGTCTTTCCTCTCTCGCTTTCATTCCTCACGTCCCTCCACCCCCTACCCAGGAGCTAAAGCCGTGGAGCCAGTGTCAGGGCTGGGAGGACAGGAAGACGCGTGCCCATTTTGCGGGGAGCCCATCCACATCTCGAGGGAGAAGCCAGTTTGCAAGCGAAGAGCCCCAGGGAGCACCAGTGCGGGGGGGGGGGGGGGGGGGGGGGGGGGGGGGGGGGGAGGGGCAGAGGGCGCCAGGACAGCGGCAGGAAGTGCTCCCGCCTAGAGACGCCGTGCTGGCTTCATGTAGCTGCAGGGGACACGGGACTTGGACCCACCACACTAGCCTCATCCGAGGAATGGCGCCCTTGGTCCTTGGCCATCCAATGGCTCTGAAGCTAAGCCGGGTTTTACCCTCTCCTTCCTGCTTCTAAGTCCGGCTAAGTGTTGCTTCTCCTGAGACCTCGCATCCAAAGGCCAGCACCCTGCAGGAAGCCCCATCCAGGTCCACTGGACTGACTGTCCACTTGGACTGATGGGGCCCTTCCGGATGCTGCTGCCTGTTGGGGACACTGGGCGGCAGGAGCTACAGGAAGCCTATCTGCCGAGGGGCTTTAGCTACCCTGGACCTCGGAGGTCCTCTGGCCCCTGGGCTCCTCCTTAGTGTGGGATTGCCAGCTCTGAAACTACTCCTGGCTCTTCATAAACTCGCAGACACGCGCTGGAGCTGCCTGGGCCCCAGGGGCTGGAGCTCAGACCAGGACCCTGGCTGTGGCCACGTGCAGGGAGCCTGCCGCACACAGAAGGCCAACTGGGGTGGCAGGTGTGGGCAGTATGGACCACTGTCCCCCCAGGTGGGCCTGGGGAGGGCTTTGTCCCACCCGGGACTAAAGGACAAAGAGAGTAAAGGGGGCAAGGGCAGGAGCAGAGGGAACAGCGTGGGGAAGGCTGGCAAGGGAAGGTGGCAGTTCTTGGGGTGCCCTGCGTGCGGGGCTGAGGCACTGGGCTGCAGCCAGCAGGGTCACCCTTACTCTGCTGCTTCACTTCTCACCCCCTTTCGAAGCTTTGGTCCTGTCCCCTTTCATATCTGGGCTAGAGCGGTGCCCCTGGGCGTGGGTTCTGGGTCGCTGTCATTAACAGTCAGTGTGCACTTGGAGGCTGACAGTGCTTTGGCTTCCAGCCTCTCTTGAGCCTTAGCGCTCTTTAGGTTGGGACGGGTGGTGTTTACATCTCACTTTTCAAATGGAGAACCAGACTCAGAGAGGCTGAGGGGCACACCCACGGTGACCACACATCTGGTGGCCAAGCATGGATTGAGCCCAAATGCACGGGGAAGCCACAGCCGAACCGTGAGCACACCCAGCAAGTTGGCAGCCTCTGAGCACGGGTGATGGGGCAGGCTGTCCACTTCCCTTCCAGAAAATGCCCTGAGCGCTTAGCCTTCCAGGCAACAGTCAGGCTTGGTGGTGCCCAGGGGGAGCTTCCCACCTGAAATACTGCCAGGGGACTGAGAGGAAGCCCGGGGCCGCCACCCACCCTGCCCCCAGGTCTCTTTCAGGCTGTGCTCGGCCCCCACAGATACTTGCATGGAACAAAGACAAGGGTGTGAGCCAAGCACCTGAACTGATGGGAGACTGGGATCTTTGCTTGGCATCCTTGTCTAGATGAAGACTTATAACACTTAATGAGCAAATATTCTCTTTTACCCGAAGAAACCCTACTTACTGTAGTAAGTTGAAAAATATAAGGGATTCCATCCTCAAAGCAAGGCTGTCCATCCTCGTTCTAATCTCCCAGCTATAATCAACAGGCACCTTTCAGCCCAAGGCTTGGTCAGCTACATTAGTCCCAAATGCATCCACAGGTGGACCCCCCCCCCCGACACAAGCACATGTACACATGTCTGACAGCCACTGGGGACCAACCACAGCCGAGGGGGTGTGGCCCTTGAAGGAGAAGACACAAACGTGGAGAGCTATGTGTATGCCCAGCTTCCCTCCAGCTCTGCCCAGTTCTCTGCAGGGCACTGGGGTGGGGGTAAAAGTTCCACTGCACATGGCTGAGGGGCCAACTTAAGGCTGCCAGTGCAGGTGGAAATGGAGGTGAAATGTCCTCAAAATGAGGGCATCCCAAAATATATATATATGTGGATATATAAATTTTCCTCAACTCCTGGGCTGATTCCTAAGCTGCATATAAACAGCAGAAAGCAGTAGCTGGAACATTGGAGAGCTGAGAAGACATTTCAGATCTCCAAGTGTACAAAGCAAACGTTAATAGATGTAAGGGAAAGACGGTGCAGTGCCAGGATAGCAGACGGACAGATCACCTAGAAAACATCAACAAAGAAACACTGGCATGAAAATGCACATGAGACCAAATAGGCCTAACCGACGTTTCCAGAATGTTCCACCCGCCTGCTGCAGAACACACATTCTTTTCATCAGCACATGAAACGTTCTCCAGAACAGACCATATCTTAGGTCACAAAATAAGTCTCAACAAATTTTAAAAAGTAGAAATTATATCCAGTATCTTTTCTGACCACAAAGGAAAAAAACTAGAAATAAAAAGGAAACTCAAACTATACAACACATGGAAATTAACATTGCAGTGAGTCAGTGAAGACATTATGAAGGAAATGCAGAAATTTCTTGAAACGAATGAAAATGGAAACACCACACCAAACTATGGGATGCAGGGAAGTGGCATGGGGAGAGGTCACAGCTGCAAGCACCTACGTCAGGAGAGCTGAGACGTCAGGTAAACCACCGAACAATGCCCTCAATCAACTAGGAACTAGAAAAGCAAGAACTAAACAAAACCACAATTAGTAGAAGGAAAGAAATAATAAAGAGCAGAAACAAATGAAATGAAACTAAAACAACACAGATCAATGAAATGAAAAGTTGTTTTCTTGAAAAGGTAAACAACAATCAACGAACCTTTACCTAGATTAAGAGAAAAAAGGAGAGAAGACCAAAATAAAATCAAAGTGAAAACGGAGATATAACAACTGAGACCAGAGAAATACAAAACCATATTATTTCAATAAATGCTGAAAAAGCATTTGATAAAATTCAACATCCCTTTATGATAAAAACTCTCATCAAGATGGGTATAGAAGGAACAAATCTAAAATCATAAAAGCCACATATAACAAACCCACAGATAATATTTTACCAAACGGGAAAACTGAAGACCTTTCCTTAAGATCTCGGACAAGACAAGAATACCCACCTTCACCACTTTTATTCAACATAATACTAAAAGTCCTGGCCAGAGCAGTTGGGCAAGAGAAAGAAAGGGCATCCAAATTGTAAAGGAAGAAGAAAAATTAGCCTTGTTTGCTAATAAGACATGATCTTTTTACTTAGAAAAACCTAAAAACTCCAGCAAGGGTGGAGGGGATGGGTGAATTCACACCTGATGGGTGCAGTGCACACTTTCTGGGGGCTGGGCACACTTGTAGCTCTGACTCAGGTGGTGCAAAGGCAGTACATGTAACTGAAGTGTTTATACCCCCATAATATTCTGAAATTTAAAAAAAAAAGACTCCACCAAAAAACTGTTAGAAAACCATAGCACACCACTTCACTCACACCAGGATGGTTTTAATAATTAAAAAAAAAAATAGGTAAGTTTTAGTGAGGATGTGGAGAAGCTGGAACCCTCATGCTGCCAGTGGGGACGCAAACTGGTTCGGCCACTTTGGGAGATGAATCCTAAGAACATTATACTGACTGAAGAAAGCCAGATACAAAAGAATACATACTGTAGTATCCATTTATAGAAAGTTCTGGAAAAAACAAATTCACAGTGACATAACTAAGAACAACTGTAGCCCTTTGAGTGGAGGGCACTGCCTGTAAAGGGGACCTTAAGCTGTGATGGAACTGCTCTGTATCTTGGCTGGTGTACATTTGTCAAGATGTGACAATCTGTTCACTTGTTTTGTGCGTTTTCCTATATGTAAACTATGCTTCCATTAAAAAAAAAACACATTCATGATCATCACTCACATAACCTGGCACTTGCCAAGGAAGACCTCAGAGTGCTCTGGGGACATTCAGAAACGCACCATGTGAGCCACCAGGTAGAGCACCTGCCCCTCCCTGGCAAGATGCCTGGCTCGGTCCTGCAGATGGGGCCCCAGGTCTGAGCAGGGGCACCAGAGACAATCACATGGCACTGTCTCACCAGGCAGGCCCCCCCGATGGGGACATGGGACAGGACCACCAAGGGCTGAGGGAGGAGCAGTCATAACTTGGGCACCTGGGCCAGGTGCACTCCCAGAGCACAGAGAGCAAAGGTGAGGGGAAGGAGCATGGGGGGCACGCCCAGGGTGAGGGGCAGAGAAGCCGGGGGGAGTCATAGGGAGCCCCTGCAAACTCGGGTGGAAGAGAGGTCGCTACACAGCAAAGGAGCTGGAGTTTAAAATAAAAATTGGAAATGGACAAAGAAAAGGAAGCGGAGAGGCTTTCACTTTCACCTGGTGTCCCTTCCCAGGCAGGGAGTCGGCGTACCTGACCCTGCAGCCCCCACTCCCCCAGGACTCACAGCACCACAGGCGGCCACCGTGCAGCCTGATGGACGAGAGGCCGCCGCCCGGCAGCTGGAACTGGCTGGTCACCCGCAGCGTGCTCACATTCCAAGCCAGGATCGTCCCGTCCACACTGCACGAGAAAACCTCCCTGGAGGTTCAAAAGACACACGCAGGTGTTCAATCGAGGCCTTGAAAACACTCCCAGCCCTTAACCCGGGAAAGAACAAAGTTACCATGAGATAAAGTATCCTCCACGTCAATAATGATAACACTTGAGTGTCCTACAAATGTGGTCTGAGCTAGGCCTCATTAAAACGTAACCAATTCGGCAGAAAAGGCAGCTTCTCGGGACGCGCACCCCTCCCGGGTGTGTGCTGCGGGCCTGGGTGGCGTCGGCACGCAGGACCGTGGCCGACCATTGACTGAACTCCAGCCTCATCTAAAGGCCCGTGCACAGAGGGGCCGGGATGGCAGAGGGGCCAGGATGGCAGAGGGGCCGGGATGGCAGGCGCCCTCCTCGGAACTCAAGTTCACCATCAGTGCCAGCCACGAGGGAGGGGGCCGCGGGGGTGGGCTGCAGCAGCACCTCGTGCCCCACCTGAACAGGCCTGACACAGGGTGCCCCTGAAACTAAGGGAGAAGAGGTACGGAGCTGTGGTCCCCCACCCCACCCCTGCATCCAGGGCTGGGGCTGCCTGGGACCCGCCTAGTCCTCATCTCCCAGGCAGCCACTGTGTGCTGGCCCTGGGCTCGCTGCGGGACACTCAGCCAGAGCAGACACAGCCCTGGCAGTGAGGGAGGAAACTAAGTGCCACGAGTCAGACTTTACCCCCGAAAAGAGACACAGTGGTGTCCTAACCCCCAGGACCTCAGAATGTGACCTGCTTTAGAAATAGGCTCTTTATGGAGGTGTCCAAGTGAAAATGAGGTTTGGGGGTGGCCCTAACCCAGCACCACTGGTGTCCTTACACATGGGGGTGCAGGGGGGGTTGGGCACAGAGGGAGAATGCCGTGAGAAGACAGGGCTGATGGGTCCACAAGGTAAGGGACACCAAGGACTTTGGACAGCCACTGGAGCTGGGATAGTGAGGGGGGACCTCCCTTTTAGGCTGAGGGAGTACGGCCCTGCCAGTGCCATGATGTGGGACTTCCGGCCTCCAGAACTGTGCGGTGTCTGCTGTCCTGGCAGCCCAGGACGCTAATGCAATAGTAAAATATGCCATTTGCTAGAAAGTGGTAAGTGGTCAGACAGCAGGAAGGTAGGTAGGAAGTGGGGGTCTGCCTGGGGAATTTGGATGGGGCCAGAGAAACGAACATCCTGGTTCTCCATGGGACCAGGCCCCCCTGGACAGAGTGAGCAGGCATGGAGGCCCCAGCCTGTGGGCCAGACCCCGGCTCCCCATCGACAACCTTAGGATGTTGTGGTTCAAATCTCTCGTTTCCCAGGACTTGGTCCCAGGCAGGGTAGGGCTAGAGGTGGAGCAGGGGTTGGGGGAGGAACCAGCACAGCCCATGTGATGAGAATCATGCTCGTCTTTGTGGGGTTCAGAGCCGCCTGTCCCGCACGGCCCAGGGAGGGCAGGACCGGGCTGGCATGCCCAGCTCTGGGCTGCAGAGGGAAAGACAAACTGGTGGGTTTTAAAATGAGGTACTGGGCTGACCAGGGGCAGCGGCTCATGCCTGTGATCCTAGCACTTTGGGAGGCCAAGCAAGAGGATCACTTGAGGCCTAGAAGTTTGAGACCAGCCTGGGTGATAACGAGACCCCATATCTACAAAAACCAAAAGAAAAAGCAGCTGGGCGTGGTGGGGCGCACCAGTAATCCCAGCTTCTCAAGAGGCCGAGACCGGAGGAGCACTTGAGCCCAGAAGCTGGAGCTACAGTGAGCTATGATGACTCCACGGCACTGCAGCCTGGGCAACAGAGTGAGACCCCCAACTCAAAAACAAAAACAAAAAAACCCAGAAAACAAAAAGAATTAGGGTACTTCTACTGGAGACCACCACCCGGAAGTGCTTTGCAGAGCACTCAGGCAGGCAGGCTCTACTGGGCAGGACGAGGCCCCCACTTCAGTCCTGGCCAGAGGCTGCAGCTGCTGGCCTGCGGTGACGTTTCTGGGGGCGGGCTGGGATACAATGACATGTGCAAAATGAAGGCAATGCTGAAAACCAAGGAGGAGCCCACACACAAATTCAGATTTCTGATGTCACAACTGGCCTATCTCCGAGGGGGGGTGGGTGGCTGTGACCTTCCTGGGCTACCACAGGCCACCACGCCCCATGATGACTCAGTAGGGAGGCGAGTGCCGTACCTTTTACTGCCATGCTTAGCTTGGGATGGTCTCCCAAGAGAAACGCATTTCTCTGCACCCGTGAGCAGAAACATACCAAGAACATCACCGGGCTTTTCTCGTTCCAGACCCAAGTCCCTCTGCACCCCTCGGGGTCCCTGTGGGCACGAGCTTCAGGAACCCCACCCTCTGCCGACCCTGCCCCACCCAAGAGCCAAACCATTCCTTCTCCCAGCATTGCCCACCCGCACCTGGGTGCCTTGTTTCCGTCCTGCACAATCAAGTCTGTGACACTGGAGCGGTGATCCGTGAGCTGCTTGTTGCAGGACATGCTGTGGACGTTGATGATGTAGATGACGGAGTCTTCCGAGCCAATCCACACCTGGTTCTGCTCCACCATCGCCATGCAGTTCTAACGGGGCCAGGAAAAACGAGTGTATATCCACCCTCGACCTCCATGGTGCTTGTGTCTATTAATACACAGTTGCCACCAACACTGAACCAGAGCACCCGGGGACATGCAGGGTAGGGTTATAATGTTTTCATCAGTCCACAAACTTGTTTTGTGTGTGCTTCTGGTTAAAAGACACCTTGTTTGTTTCTATTATTTTAAAGGTGGGGTCTGGCTCTATCACCCAGGCTGGAGCTCAGTGGCACCATCACAGCTCTTGGGCTCAAGCAATGCCCATGCCGCGATCCGCGCATCCCTGCTCCGCTATCCCTGCGTCTCACCTGGAACTCCCTGGGCAGAGTCGGACAAAGATGTTTAGCTGGCGGCTTTGCTTTCCATTTTTGCTTCAGTTTTATCATTATCTTTCCTGTCTTCATCCATGATATGTGCAACATTTTGCTGATAGCTGAACAAATGTCTCAGATTTTCAAATGCAAATAGATGCCAAAGAACACAAGTTACCTCATATTGAGGTTGCTGAGGACTAGATGCAGTGTTAGATATGGTGGATGTGGTACTAGATATCATACTAGATAGTACTGATGGTGCTTAATTGTTACTTGTCTTTAAGTCAAAAGAAAGCTCTTATAAAAATTGATAATTTTAATTGTAGCAGTTAAGTATTCCCGTAATTTAGAAAAGGGCATTTACCTGCTGATTTCAGAATTATTCACTTTAAAAGAGCCCTTTCTTTTCAGGCATATACTTGAGGATTAGTATAATTTTAGTAAAATATTTTTCTTTAATTGCCTCAAGATAAGATGTCTTAGATAAACTAAAATGAACTTCAAATTTCAGAGGAAGCAGCATTTTCAAGAAATATCATCCAAGTTTTATTCTTGTCAAATCGTATGAAATAGCTCTATAAAACTAGCAGGAAGATATTTTCACATAACTGGGCTAACTTGTTGCTTTAAATGTTACTGGCCTGATTGGAAGGCAGCAGAGACTGCTATAAAATGCCACCTTTGGGTTTTATTTTAACTAGGATTTTAAAGTTATTCTACTATTTAAAAGTCTTTGAAATGCTTATAACTAAGAACAAACAGAAAAAAAGTAAATTTAGAATAAGAACAATTTCCTTAAATAATTCTTCTTTTCTTTTCTTTTGGTTTAAAGCATTATTAGACTTTTTAAAAAATGTTGATTTATTATATCGTGGATCCTGTTACTTCATCATCTGAGACCTGTATTTGAATATGGGGAGGAAATAATTGAGCAATTTCTTATCTTGCTGACATGTGAAGTTTGCCATTCAGGCATGTAAGAGTGATCTTCACCCTCTCAGCAAAATGTATTTGAATTCACAATATTTCTGTTTGATAGCAGTTTCAAAGCATGTTCTGTGCCACAGCTTGTCATATTATCTTTAGATGAGGGAACACAGCCGCCAAAAGTGATACTTGGCAGTGCCTGACACGTACTTTGGTATATACACTTCACTAGATCATTCTTTTCACATTACATGTATGAAAAAATAGGTTCTGTCGCATTCCAGGAGTGAAGCGTGATTTCCCTAGCAAGATCCCTGGGGCAGTGGTTTCTTTCATGTCCACAGGGTATCTCAAATAGGATAAAGCCCACCAGGCAGTAGATGGGTCGATGGGAAAATATTTTGAAAAGTATAAAATGCAATCTAAGTGTGGGCCATAAAGAACATCTGCACACACACACAACAGGCAGATGGACGGAGGGTGTGCGGCCACAGCGCAGGGGTCCCATGCCCGCCAAGCAGGGGAAGCTGCCCCGTGAGCCACCGCGAGGGCACACGGACCGCAGGAAGGGGAAACGCTCCAGAAATGGTGTCAAGGCAGGAACGGCTGCCGAGGGCCTGGGGAGGCCAGCAAGACACGGGCCCGGATTCCACACTCGAGCTTCCTCGATGTGTGAAAGAGCTGACACTATGGCAGTGCCCAGACTTATTACCAAAAATGTATTAACTGCCTGTATTACAGGTATTATATACCTGTAAAACTCTCAGAGAAAGTCCCAGCTTGCTTTGATGTGACGGGATGCTGGGTGACGAGTGGACGCTGTGAGCTCTGCTGGCCCCTGGCCTCGCTGCTGCCTGGGACGCGGGCGGGGGTGGCCACCCAGGCCGAGGGAGCGGCAGCCTTCACACGGCATGTTGTAGGCAGGCGAGGCACGCGGGCAACCTAGCGCCCAGCGCGGAACGTGCGAGATGGCTCTCAGAGGGAGGCGCGAGGCCTGCACCCAAGGGCGAGAGCAGAGTCCCACTCCTGGTCACCGAGATCCGCCTGTAGACAGGCAGTCAGAGGCATTCTCTTCCCCCTGAAATACGGATGTGTGAGCAAAAGGCGGAGCCAGCTTACATTTAATTCAAAACCTCAATGGAAAGTAAAGGCCTCCTGTCTACTGGGATCGCGAGACGCTGCGGAATCTCGTGTGTCCCGCTGTCTGTCCCCCGTGGGGCGACGCTCACTCCGAGCACAGCTGCGGCTGACTTGAAACAGTCGGAACGCGCGGCGCCTCGTTCACTCACCAGCTTGGACGTGCCCACTTTGAAGCAGTGCTGGTGGACCGTCCAGGAGGAGGCGTCGTACACGGTCACTCTGCCGTTGTCCAGAGCGCACCAGAGTTTGGGGTGAGCGTCCTCAACTTTCTCTGCTGGGTCCAGGTGCCCTAAAGAGGAATGAACACGAAAACGTCTGAGGGAGAAGCTCTCGATGCATCAGCAGGGATTCCTGCCATCACCTGTGTGTTCGCTGGGCACCTCCTAAGCACCAGGCGCCCTGCTAGGGGCTGGAGGCGCCAAGAGGAGCGAGCCTGACGCTGCCCCACCTCGAGCCGCTTAGTCTCAGGAGCGGCCAGACAGAATGGGAGCCAGGCGCCCTGGGGGCGCAGGACCGTGCAGAGCCAGGACCTGAGGGTGAGGGAGGTTCGCTGGACAACAGCGTCCCGAGAGAGGGGCGAGAGGGGCGGGAGGGGCGGGAGGGCCCAGCACAGGGCGGTAGCTGGAGAGGCCACTGCAGGACCACAGCGCTCCCACCCACCCACACCCCTGCCCGGAGCACAGCGCTGCGGCCTACACCCGCACCAGCACTACTTGGTGTCCGTCTGTTTAATTTTGGCCACTCTAAGGGTATGAAGATTCTGATTTTTTTAAACTGGGGTTTTGTTTATATTTCCCCAATTGCTCATGAGGATGAGGGCTTTAATTGGCCATTTGGATATCCTCTTCTGTGAAGTGTCTGTCTTTTGCCAATTTTTGAACTGAGTTGTCTCATTCTCCCCAATTTGTAGCTGTTCTATGATTGTTTTTTATTGTTGGTTTTTATTTTTTTTTATTTTTGGAGATGGGGTCTCACTATGTCGCCCAGGCTGGAGTGCAGCAGCTGCTCCCAGGTGCAAGCCTAGTGTGCTATAGCCTCAAACTCCCAGGCCCAAGCGATCCTCCTGCCTCCTCCTCCCAAGTAGCTGGGACTACAGGCGCCACCACTATGCGTGGCTGGCTGTTCTGTTCTTGATATAAACCCCTGATTCTGTTGTGCTGTGCACATCCTTTCCAAGTCTGTAACTTGCACTTGCACTCTATTTAAAGTATCTTTCTAAAATCATTGATTTTAATCTCAAATTCATCAGTCCTTTCCTTTATGGTTAGTATTAATAGTTTTATACCCCGGTGTTATGAATATATTCTCATCTACTATCTTCTAGAAATGTGCTTGCTTTATTGCGTATGTTAGATTTCACCCAACTAGGAAGTGACCACTGCAAGCAGTCTGAGGGGCTCGGTCCTGACTTTCCACGTGGAGAC
>VSMD01062715.1:0-25115 GCA_008750895.1 Mirza zaza | reverse complement strand
AGTCAGTGCACCGGTTCATGTGCTAAAGAGGAAGTGTTCTCTTAGGCTGGGGCTCACAAAACCCCTTAAGCACCAACCACATCTGGGGCAAAAAAGAAAAATCCACAAGGTTTAAAAGACAGAAGCAGGGCAAATAAAAATAACTAAAGATTGTGCTACACCTTATAGATCACAAAGCACTCCACATATGTGTTCTTGTTCAGTCCTCACTAATCCAGGGATGCAGGCATCATCATTGCCTTTTACACCCAAGCAAATGGAGGCTGCAAGAGAGGAAGTGATGTGCTCCAGGTCACACCACTCGGAAGTGCCAGAGCCTGTGTGAACCCAAGCTCTCTCACCAAGACTGAAAGCTGTGCGTCCTATAGCTTTCGGCTGTACAAGAAAAGATGTCAGCAAGGCTCTACTTCCCTGCCTGGCAGAGTGAGTGGAAAGGGAGCAGGAGAAGGGGTGGAGGGGGAGAGGAAAGGAAGAGAAAGGAGAAGACAAAAGATTCTGTGACCCCTAGCCTAAGCCAAGTGGATGGGGCTCTCCTTTGTGCCATTCCCAGCTGTGTCTCTCTGCATACCCCAAATACACCCCACTCTGGTTATTCGTTTGGAGCCTGCTGCTTGCTGGAGAATGTGAGCTCCCTAAGGATAGGGGCAGCTGTATTTGTCATGGCATCCCCAGTTCCTGCCTCCTAGAAAGCCATCAGTAGAGGACAGAGGGCGCTGAGTGCTGACTCTCTGGGGCAGGTACCACCCTGGATGCTTTTCCAGGAGGCAGATACTACCATTCCCATTTTGTAGGTGAGAGAATGAGATGCAAAGAGGAGGTAAGGAATCATTCGGAGAGCTTTCGCAGGGAGGAGAATAGACAGCAGGGAGGAAAGTTGCGCGTGGTTATGCGTGCCCAGACGGGCATTTCCAGAGCACGGCCGGGCTGCAGGGCTCTGAACCCAGAGTGAGGTCTCGTTAGCATGCAGAGGGGAAGAGCCATGGGGGATGCCATCCAGAGCATTAGGAAGAGACAGGCTGTGTTTTAATTATGACCTAGACTTTTGAACAAATCCTTTTCTCTGCTTGTCTGAGCCTTAGAGAAAACAACTTGCGAGAGGTGTACAGTCGGCAGCTGGGTCCACAGTGGTACCCGCACAGCTGTGTACACATCTGGCACACAGGTGGTGGGCAGCATGCGCCTTTTCTCCTTGAATTGCTCTGGGGTGAGTGAAGGTAGCAAGAGTCAAGGTGGTACGGTGAGGTTCAGAGGGAGAGGGCAGATGGAGAGAGTGGAGGGAAACAGGCCCGTTCTTTCTTGTCACCGATCTCCAGTGACCATGGCAATTCCAGACCACTCCCACCACTTCCTCTAGCCACCCCTGAGTCAACATAGTGGGCTTTCTTTATCAAGCTCACCCCAGCCCCCCCTTCTCCAACTTGGGGGAAATTTGTGGAGTAGGGGGATGAAATTAAGAAGGGGAGAAAAAGAGGAGATTAACAGGGTGGAAGTTAGACAAGCACAGATGCTACCACCTGCTGCTGCAGATTCTCAAGTGCTTGTTGACTCCCTGGACGCATTTGCCTTGAGTCTTTTTAACAGTTCATTCCAGGGGAAGAGGAGGAGAAGGAGGGCCTGGGGACAAAGGGCCTTTGACCAGCTCCTGAAAAAGCACTGATTAGTTTGCTCAGGTTGGCAAACAGTGGCTGGGGACTTGGGGCCCAAGGATGAACCGGGTGAATTTGCTGCCGAGTGCACAGCGCCCAGCATGGGGGGAGGGAGTGAAGACAAATATTCAAGGGACTGGCGTGTCCAGAGGTTTAGACGCAGAGAGAGTAAACCATACTGGCAGCCAGAGGAAGGGGCAGGGCAGGGGAAGGGCTGGAGTTCTGGTTGGTGGGCTCTAGCATACCCAATTTCTCCCTGAAGCTGAGAGGCACATCAGGGTAGATATTTCTGAGGTGGTCCTGAAGGCCAAGGGCAGGCAGGGTTGGGGTAGTGCCTCATGTTGGCGTGTGTTGAAAGGGAGACAGCCTTTGCAGTTCCAATCTGCAGAATGGCCTCTTCGGGGAGGTTGTTCCCTTGGGGATCCGTGGGAAGTGGCTTCAGCCTCTGCCTCCAGCCTTGGCTTCCTCCACTTGAGGAGTTTGAATGGCTCCCTCTTTCTTGTGTGGTCTGTGTGTGGTGGGAGCTCCCCCTTGGCTTCCTCTTCTCTCCACCCTCAAATCTCCTCCCTCCTTCTAGGAAGCTTCCAAGATAAACGCCCAGTGCACCTGTACTAATTTAGAGTCACAAACCAGTACACTTTTAGAGTTGGGAGGTAATTAAATATTTTAATTACTTATATATATGCTGTAGCTTTATGTCATTCTATTTTGTATTCATGGGACATTGCTTTGTACCGTTCTTATTGTTGATAAATATATTCTGTTTCCTAAAGGTAAATCCCTAAGGGGAGATATTTGTTTGTTTGTTTGTTTGTTAGTTTACTGTCTCTTCTACAAGCATGGGAGCTCCGTGAGGTCAGGGGTGTGTTGTGTATCCTCCTGAGCCTGCAACGATGCCCGACTCACAGCAGACACGCAACATACACTTGTTTATGTACGTGGATGCTGTTTTCCCCCTTCTTCCTGTCAAGGCACAGAGTATGTGGTGTATCGCAGGGTGCACAGTGGACACTTCTGAACAAAGAATGAATGAAAAGAATAAATGATTGCATGAATGTGTGTTTGAGCTTTTGAGATGGGATTGGCCACTGTTGGGCCATCATGGTAGTTGGCCTGTCTATAGGAAAACGCTTTTCAGTCATTCACATTTTCTTAGCTGCTGCCAAGGTGAAATCATTTGTGGAGCAAGCTGGCGTTGGCTCCCTGGGTCTCCTCCGCGTCCGCTCACGCCTGTCTTTGTGAAGAGGGGAGTGGGCGCGTAGCTTTATCTGCTCGCTCCGGCCATTCTACCTCTCCTTGCCATTCTCTCCCTTATACCATCTGACTTGCCCACGTCTATTGACTCCTTTGGTAAGTGGGGACAAACGGAGAGAGTGTTTGTGAGGTCGTTCCCCTCCCCCCATTGTGCTACTGCTTTAAAAAAGAAAACAACTCTGTAATTTGGAAATAGTAAAATATGTGCTATGGTGAATGAATCTCAGAGATATTTTTAGGGTATATTATCTCTGTGCTTATGCCAAAGCTTTGACGAATGCAATTATGGTATTATCAAGCAATTTTAAAAAAAAGAAAAAAGAAACAGAGAGATCTGCTTTAAATTTGAGGTCTTTCATAGGCTACCCGGAACTGTTATTTAACTGGAGTGACAAGGAAGGGAAGAGACAGCTTTAACTATTATGTGTTGGCTGCTATGCTAGGCTCTTTACGCATGTTATTTCAGAAAAAAGGGAGAACAAATGAGATCCAATCAAATCAACTTTTATTGAGTACGCACCATGTGCAAGAGGTTGGGGTGTACATAAATATTCCATAGCCCTTATTCTTGAAATACGAGCTGTTGACAAGATAAGTCATAGACTTGGAAAAAGTTAAATAATAGGGCAAGATTAAGATGCTATCGCGAGCCAGCAGGAGGAAGCAATGACTGTAGGACTTTTGGAGCTAGCAGAGATGGTCTGGCCTAACTTCTTTGACAACAGCCAGAGAAAAGGAGGTGCGAAGGGGAGAAAGAGCCAGGTGGAGGTTTGGCACACAGGTATCCGCAGAGCCGGCAGCAGAAGCCGGGCCTCCAGGTCCCACTGCTGTTTGTATTAAAGTCCTGAGACATCTCCAGATAACGACTGAATGACCAGCACAGAGGGTTCGTGATACAGGGATTGAAGGGAGGGGCAGTCGCTTCAGGCTGGCGGAGGGCAGATCAGGGCAGGATTCAGGGGTGAAGGTGGGAGCTGAAGGGTGGCTTCGATTCAGCGGATTAAACAGAGTAGGAAGGGCTTTCCAGGAGGGTGGAATGGTATAAACAGGCCCAGAGGTAGGGGATCAGCGACGTTGAATACAAGAGACTCAGCATTGTCATCACCTGCCACCCCTCCTGCAGCACCTGCCCCCAACCTGGTGGGGTACACCCCACAACCTCAGGTTCACAATTTCAGGTGTGGGCACAGGCTGTTCCCTGGACTGGGAATGCCCCTCCCCCGCCCCTTCATGCCTGCCAGCCTGCCCTCCTTCCTAGCTTTTGTTTGCTCAAGATTTATTAAACACATAATAAAATGCAAACTCCCCTCCTCACTCCCTGCCAGTTAGTTGTTTCCTCCTCTGCACTCCTGTAGCCCTCTACTTTAACTGTTTGGATATCGTCTGTCTCTTCTATTAGCCCCGAACTCATTTCTGGAAGGGATTTTCTTTTATTCACCTTTGCATCACTAGCACTTACTGCTTTTGGCTTCGCATATGAAACAGACTCTCTCTAAGTGTTTTGTTGAAAATAAATGAAATAAGAGTTAAGTACCGAGAGATGGGCTGAACACATTGAATATCAGGCTGGGAAGTTGGGATGCAATTTATCTCTCAAAAACTGGATGACACATCTAGGAGCTGAACCACACCTGGGGAGCTCGTTAAACATTTACATTCTGGGGGGATACCCTTTACATGCTGCTCGGAGTGGGCCTGGACATTTTTGCTGTAATTGTTGCTGTTGATTTAAATAATCAGCTCCCTCGGGATTCTGGACAGCCTGGCACCAGTCTGGAGACCCATCCTTGGGGACACTGTGTCATGGACCACACTGAATACACCCTGGGCATTAGCTCAGACATCCTTCCTCCAGCGTCTTTAGCCCTTCTTTTCTTAAGTCTTTGAAAGAGTGACTCAACAGAACGCTTTAGTTCAGCCTCCTCAGGGAAATAAATAACCTGGATTCAAAGTCTGTTCCATTCTGAGCATCCTCATCCCAGTTCTTGAAGTTCCTTTTGCTGTGGACTTCGGGGGAGACCGAGGCCCAAGCCAGACCTTCCTCACAGTGCATGTCCTCCCTTTCTTCCCTACCGCCAGGCTGTTTGCTGTCAAATGTGGGGGCTGCTTCGAAGCCATCGCACCCAATGAGTTTGTGATGAGGGCCCAGAAGAGTGTCTACCACCTGAGCTGCTTCTGCTGCTGTGTCTGCGAGCGGCAACTTCAGAAGGGTGACGAGTTTGTCCTGAAGGAGGGGCAGCTGCTCTGCAAAGGGGACTACGAGAAGGAGCGGGAGCTGCTCAGCCTGGTGAGCCCGGCAGCCTCAGACTCGGGTGAGTGCCAGCCAGGTGGTGGGCAGGGCCATGGCGGGGTGGGTAGAGTTGGGTGGGGTGGCCGTCTGCGTTGCTTCCTGCCTAGAAGACCAGCCACTAGGGCAGCCTAGCGCCATGGCAAGGCAGTTCTGTGTATTACAGGAACTTTCTTTTCTTCTTTTTTTTTTTTTTTTTGAGACAGAGTCTCACTCTGTCGCCCAGGCTAGAGCGAGTGCCGTGGTGTCAGCCTAGCTCACAGCAACCTCAATCTCCTGGGCTCAAGTGATCCCCCTCCCGAGTAGCTGGGACTACAGGCGTGTGCCACCATGCCCGGCTAATTTTTTCTATATATGTTAGTTGGCCAATTAATTTCTTTCTATTTATAGTAGAGATGGGGTCTTGCTCTTGCTCAGGCTGGTTTCGAACTCCTGACCTCGAGCAATCCGCCCGCCTCGGCCTCCCAGAGTGCTAGGATTATAGGTGTGAGCCTGGCCTACAGGAACTTTCTTTATAAACTCAGAGTCATCTCTTATCAGTCAGCTACTACCGTGACAATGGTGTGTAACAAATTACCCCACAACTCCGTGGTATACAGCCATAAACATCTCACACATGCACAAGTCTCTGAGTTAACTGGGGTGACTCTGCTGCAAGCTGAAGGCTTCCAGGTAGCTGCCGTCTGCTGATCTCAGCTGAGCTGAGCTCCAGGCTGTAGAGCAGCTGTACGTCTGCTCTGTGTGACTGATTCTGAGGTCAAGGTTTGCGGGGAAGCAGCTACAGGGCATGATTTCCTGGCAGTGGTAAAAGTGCCACAGAAGCGCATTGCAAGCCTGTGTGCACATTGTGTCTGCTAATATCCCATTGGCTAAAGCAAACCTCAGTTTCAAACCCAAAGTCAAGTGGAGAGGAAATACACTCCATGCACCACAAAGCCCTGGCAGGGTATAGACACCTAACCCTTATTAAAGAGAATGATGAATTGGAACCAATGATTCAGTCTACCACAGTCACTGAACTGCCCTAGGCTTTTGTTTCCTCATCTGTCAAGGGGGAAGGATGGAGTCTATCTAAGGCTTGGTGAGTCACAGAAAGAAAGGAAATAGAATGACTGTGTTCCTTCTCCTTGTCACCCACCTGACGTTTCCCCTAATTGCCTTGAGGGGAGGGGAAAGAGAGGAGAAAGGAGAGGTTCAGAGATTTTACAGAGCAGGTTTCACAAGACCAAAGAAATTGCCTTAAATGAAAACTGCCTACATTAAGCCTGGAGTGCCTTTTTGAGGTATTAGGCCCCACCAGGCAGCATTTGTCTTATCCAGAAGAATCTGTGAGATCCGTGAGATAACATTCACGTGACCTTACCAGTTCTTGCCATTGCCCATTCTGGGCCATTTCCAGGCCCTGTAACCTGCTGACCAGTGTCACCTCTGATCTCTCTCACTCTACACTCCAGTCTTGGGGACACCAGCACCCATCAGTGTCTCTTCCCTCTCTGCCCCCCTCCCTCCCTCTTTTGTCTTGCTAGCTTATCCCTCAAGCTTCCCTCTAACGCCTACTTCATCAGGAAGGCTCTTATTCCCTGATGCTGGGAGAGTTTACCCATAACTTCTCCTGCTGGGACATTTATCCTTCCTTACTGTGGTTACGCTCAATTCCATGCGGGACGGTATGAGTCTTATTTACCATGGCTCCCTCAGGGCTTAGCACAGGCCTGGAACGCTGAGGGTGCTCCATAAACTCTTTGCTAAAGAAGGAGTAAACACACGAGACGAAAGCATCATGGCGTGGTGCCGAAGTACAGAAGCTCTGGAGACAGACAGGTGGGTGCTTTATGCAGGCTGTACCACTGTATATCTATGTGATTTGGGGCAAGATTATGAACCCCTCTAAGCCTCCATTTCTACAACTGCAAAACAGTGATAATCATGGCTACCTAATAGGGAAATACAAAAGATAATGCATATAAAAAAAGCCTGGTGCTCAATAAATGCTGGTGCTTAACACCTGCTGGCTGGTGTTAGCATCTTCATAGCGTTGCATTTAGCTTCCTTTACCTGCCAGTTAGTTGGTCCTTCTTGTCTGACCCTGCTTGCAGCCTGAAGACTGGTGACACTAGGACAATCCCAACTCCTACTGGGCTTGTTGGCCTTAAGTTTTCCTGGATTTATTTTAATTTGAGAGAAACTTCTCCTTGTCAGGAACACTGGCACTGACATACTGAGTACCTCCTTCAGGGGTAGTTGGGCCTCTTCTAATGGCCTCCACTTGGTATCACAAGGCCAGCTCACCCTGTCATTTCCCTCAGGTGTCTTGCTGTGTCCACCCACTTAGGTCTCCTCCCCAGAATATTGCAAAATTTTCAAATTCCCAAAGGGCTTAGATGCTATAGTCATCAGTATATCAGCATGACCGTAGAAAGATGTGCACACTCCGGGGAACCTGCCATTCTTTCTCACGTGGACATAAATGCCGGGCTGTAGCTTTTCTTGGTACATAATTGTGTGTGGGGCTTGATCATTAAGTTATCCAGTTGGCCTCTGTGCTAAAAGTTTACAGATTTTCCTTGACTGCAACATTAACGTGTGGCGTTAGTGTATTGTGCCCGTCCTCCCACCCCTGCAAAAGTACAAAAAAACAAAAGCAATAAGAGAAATATGGATCTGAGCAGCATTAATAGATTAATAGAATTATAATGTTCAGAATGAAGGAACTGCAACAGGTTCACCTTTCTGGCCACATTTTCAGCAATATGTTCAGCTCTAGGAATTTCTCTTTGAGGCTGATACAGACAAACTGGAGCTTTCCAGTTGATTCATTCATATATTCAGTAGGTGTATCTTGAGTGCTCGATTTACACCAGGCACAGTCTCACCACATGAATGATAAGAACGGTGTGGGAGTACGGAGGTCTCAAAAGCATGTCCAAGGTAGGAGTTGTCTAGGCTAGAAAAGTAAAGACTAAATAAGGACATAATTGTTGCCTTCAAATGGTTGGATCAGACTGATTTTTTTCCCTAAGTTCAGAGAGCAGAATTAAAATTCATTTATTTAATTTTTCAACACAATCACTGAGTACCTTCCCTGTAGATAGAAAGGCGTGCAGGGCAACACTTTTCAGCTCAACACAGAGAATGTTGGAATGTCATTATAATCATTAGGTCTCACAAAGAGTAAGACTATTCAAGAGATATTACCCCCCATTTGTTGAAAGTCATATTAGTGGTGCGGGAGGGGATGGTAGTTCTAGAAGATCTCTGTTATCCCTCTCAACTCTAAAAATCAATAATTATTTTTGTGGTTTTTAAATGAAATGACATTCAAGTCTCAACTAGAATCAAATATCTCATTTGGATCGCCGATTTTGTCAATTACATAAATGCTGCCTGTCTTGCATCGTAAAATGTTTTGTGTATCAAAGCTTCCTTCTCTAATGAGAGGACAAACTTCCAGACAACAGGGTTGTAGCTTTTCATTCCTTTGTTCCCTTAACAAAGCTTAGCATGAGGCCAAGAGGAAAGTAAGTGATCAATAAGTACCTAATGAGTTGAATTAAATCTTCAAGGAGTGAAGTCTTCCTCATATTAGAGGTTTACAGAAAGCAAACAATATTAGGTTCTGTCCTAGTACAAATATAATTTCCCCTCTGGTTTCTGTCTTGACCATACGTATTTAGATGTTTGATAAATATTTGTTGAGTGAATGATTGACCTATCATCTTTAACGTTTTTATCAATGATTTGGATGAAGACACACAAGGCAGGTTTATTCAATTTGCAGATGACACAAACCTGGCAGGGAAAATGCTGGTGTGGCAGCTGATACTCTCAAGGTTCAAAAACATTTTGACAAGCTAACAGATCAGCACAAAGTTGGCGAGATGAAATCTAACCATCAGGCTTGAAAATTCAATTGTAATTGTATGAAATGGGATCTGTTTTGGTGGAATTCCATGTGGGGTTGTAGTTGATAAGGTCAATAAAGGCTAAGAAGACACACGCTGCATTAATAGAACTATAGTGTCCCTAAAATGTAATTATAGTTCTGTTATTTATTTATTTATTTTGCATTAGTCAGAGCACATTTATAATATTTGGGCTAATTTTATTTTATTTTTTTTGAGACAGAGTCTCACTTTGTAGCCCAGGCTAGAGTGCCGTGGCATCAGCCTAGCTCACAGCAACCTCAAACTCCTAGGCTCAAGCAATCCTTCTGCCTCAGCCTCCCTAGTAGCTGGGACTGCAGGCATGCGCCACCATGCCCGGCTAATTTTTTCTATATATTTTTAGTTGTCCAATTAATTTCTTTCTGTTTTTTAGTAGAGACGGGGTCTTGCTCTTGCTCAGGCTGGTTTCAAACTCCTGACCTTGAGCGATCCACCCACCTTGGCCTCCCAGAGTGCGCCTGGCCCTGGGCTAACTTTAAATGATTCATTTTAGGAGGTCATTGAGTACCTAGAGAGTCTTAAGAAGAGTGATTAGCTTGTGAATGATAAATAACTAAAGAAACTCAGCGTAGTATTTAGCTTTGTAAAAATAAGGCTAAGGAATATATGAGAGTCACACTGAAGGTTACAGACTCATGTACTAGGGGAGAAATGGCAGATTTTGGTTCCGTATAGGGTAGCACTGTGTCCAACACGGGTGTAGACTGAACTGCCTTTGTGGGGAGTGAACTCGCTTGTCCCTTTGCATTTTAATCACAGTTGGTAGAAGACTGCTCCCATGACCTCTAGGGCTGCTTAAATCTAGGATTCTAGAATCTACGGTTTGATGATGCTGACTGATCTGACTTACACAGAAGCACCTGACGTGTTCACAACCACGTGGGACACCAAACTCAGGAGATCTTCGGCTGCTGGAGGCTCTTTTCTGATGTGGCTCAACTTTTTTGTCCCGATCCCTGCTTTGCTAGTGGCCTTGAGACAGCCTCCTAAGCGGATGAATGGAATTTGTAGACAGAGTCAGTTCTCTTGGGGCCCGCTGGGCAACCTGGATGCCCCAGGTCTCCAGGAGAGACCCCGCAACATTCACGCCTGCACTCGTCTCCTTCACCTGAGAATCAGAGGCTTGCAATTGGTAGGGACATCGGGGCTCATCCAGTCCAGACTTCTAGCAGATGCCCCCCTAGCTTCCGCCCGAGTATCTTCCACTATGGGGAACTCAAGAGACACAGGGGGGAAAATACCAAAGCGCTTTCCCTTTTCTCTACTCTTCACTCAGCAAGCACTACTGACACTAGATGTGTGTGGGTCTCCCCCAACACTCCAGGCAGTTCCCCAGTGGGCACCAGCTGGGTGTCCTCTAATTCAATTCAGTTCTGACACTATCTACCCGGAGACAACATCAGATCCACAGGTGAAGGACTCAGTCCTGCAGGACTGGCCCAGCCCCCTCTTCAGATGTAAGTAGTAGGTCGTCACCTGTACTTCTGACCTAGTGGCTATCAACCGAGGTTCTTAAAATCCTCTCCTTGGGTTCAATTGATTTGCTAGAGCAACTCACAGAACTCAGGGAAACACTTTACTTACATTTACGCATGTATTACAGAGCATGTTTTAACGAATAGAAACGAACAGCCAGATGAAGAGATGCATGAGGCAAGGTGTGTGGAAAGAGGCTGGAGTTTCCATGTGCTCTCTGGGTGCCCCGCCCTGTAGGAACCTCCATGTGTTCAGCTATCTGGAAGCTCACTGAACCCTGTCCTTGTGGCTTTTCATGGAGGCTTCACTGCATAGGCCTGATTGATTACATCATTGGCCACTGGTGATCAATTTAACCTCCAGCCCCTCTCCCCTCCTCGGAGATTTGGGGCGTGGGGCTGAAAGTCCCAGCCCCCTAATCATGCCTTGGTGTTTCTGGTGACATGCCCCCAGGAAGGGGGCCCAGCTACCAATCGTCTCATTAGCATACAAAAGACATTCTTACCACTACGGATTTTCTAAGGGTTTTAGGAGCTTTTTGCCAGGAAACCAAAATGAAGACCACGTACATATTTCACAATATCACAGGAGCTCTTGACCTCAATTCTGAATGTAAATTGTCAGAATTGCTGTATCAAGCTCCAAAGTCTGTCTCCATGTGTAACCTCAGACCTTGGTCTTAGTTCTACTTGGAGGAACTCGCAGAAGAAGCCAGTCTCCCCCACGTGTGGCAGCCCTTCAAGTTGAGGACAGAAATCCTTCCTAAGATCTAAGAGACTTTCTAAAGCTTCTTTTTTTCCTTTCTAGTTCTTCCTCACTCTTCCAACCAGCCCTTGTAAGAGACTTTTTGTTCTGTGAAAATACTACAGTCTCTTTAAGAGATACCAGCAAGCAGGGAATACAGTTTTCCATATGTGGTCTGAACTAGCAGAGTGTCGCTATTACTACTTGTCCTGAATATCTTATTCTATTCATGTAGTCCATGATTTCATTAGCCTTTTGACCTGGATGCGGAAGGCACTTATGGTTTCTGTCTGGCCCATGTTGCCTTGTTGCATTTCTTAATTATCTACCCTTCTTATCTTCACATTTTCTTTTAAAATCAGAGGTCATCTGAGATTGTCTGGTACTGATAAGGGAAACCCCCATCTATTACTTCGGTCATCAGGCACCAGATTCCCCCACCAGTCATGGAAGACATCAGCATAAGACTAACCTGTTACCTGGCCCATCAACTAGTCTGTTGCCCGGCATCAGCATAACATTAAATCTATTGCCTGGCACATCAACGTAATATTAACCTATTACCTGACGCATCAACTAACCTACACCGGATACCCCACCCCTCAGACTACCCCAACTTAATAAAAGTGGGAAAAATCGGGTAGATGGGGCTCAGAATTTGATGGAGAGGCCCCTCTGAGCCTGCAGGCGAATAAACCTTGAATCTCTGACTCTCTCTGTGCCACTCGGTTTGTTCTTGGGACCACCCGCTGTAACACTTCAGCAGTTTTAAAAAACTTTTTAAAGTAAAACGTTTTTTAAATTTTGAAATAAAGTTTTAGATTTACAGAACAGTTGCAAAATAGTACACAAGTTCCCATATACCTTCATCGAGCTTTCCTTAATGCTAACATTTTGCATAACCATGGTACATTTATCAAAACTAAGAAATTAACATTGGCATAGCACTATTACTATAGACTTTATTCAGTTTCATGAGATTTACCACTAATCTTTATCCATTCCAGGATCTAATCCGGTACTCCATGCTGCATTTAGTTTTATGTTATTTTTATGTTAAAAACTGCCTTCCTTTTTTCTTCATTTTTTGGATCACTGAAGAGTGTTTAGTCAGAATTTCATTTTTTGCTCCTCTCCCCAGCAATATCTTTTGCATTTCATTTCCTTCTAGCATCTCTCACCATGGGATCAAACTGTGTTTTTTGCTTGTTTATTGGGGTTTGTTTATCATTAAAAACTTCTTATTCCTGAAAACCAGTTTGTATTTTAGATTATGCCTACTTCAGTACCTGACCAAGTTTAAAAATTAAAAAAAATAAAAGAAAAAAAAGGAAAAGAAAAAAATAGATTATGCCCAGGATTTATTCCTTGGCTAAGGCAGAGCTCTTTTAGATGCTCTGCTTTTGTAGAGGGATTTTCCCAGAGGAAGTTTGGGTTGTGAAGTCCCCATCATGAGGGCATATTTCTGCAAAGAATGTTTTTTTTTTTTTTTTTTTTTTGAGACAGAGTCTCACTTTGTTGCCCAGGCTAGAGTGAGTGCCATGGCATCAGCCTAGCTCACAGCAACCTCAAACTCCTGGGCTCAAGCAATCCTACTGTCTCAGCCTCCCGAGTAGCTGGGACTACAGGCATGCGCCACCATGCCCGGCTAATTTTATATATATATATATATATATCTTAGATGGCCAATTAATTTCTTTCTATTTATAGTAGAGACGGGGTCTTGCTTTTGCTCAGGCTGGTTTTGAACTCCTGACCTTGAGCAATCCACCCGCCTCGGCCTCCCAGAGAGCTAGGATTACAGGCGTGAGCCACCGCGCCCGGCCAAAAATGTTTTATTATTTGGATTAAGGCAACAATGCCATGGCCTCTGTTTATGGGATAATCTGAACTGCACCGTGAGGCCTGAGGTCCTTAGCAAAGAAGCACAAACCTCCAGTATGACTTTTCTTCTCACTAGAGCCCAAAAGAAGACTCTTCACACATACTGGAGTCTGTGAATCCTTCTTTCTTCATCCTTCTAATTTTCTTTGGCACATGGGATGTTGCTGCTTTGGAAGATCCAGATGCCTCTCTTGCTGCTCTCACTGTTTAATACATCTCTTTCTCCTCTTCTGAGTCACACTCATCATCACTGCATTTAGACACTAGTCTTATTTTTTCCTTCTACAACCTTGGAACTGATTCTTTTGGGGGAAGGGGATTCATTATAGAAGTATTCCTTTCAACCTATCTTGGAACTCTTCTTGTTCTCCAATAAATTAGACTAGAGAGGCAGTGGTTACCTTATGAATTCTGGAAAATGCCTGACTGTGCTTTGGGATTATCCTTGTCAGTTCATAGTCCTGAATATTACAACACAAGATATAAAAAAAAAAATGTCAGCAGGAGTTATGGGGAAGTCTCATTCTCCATACTGTGGTGGTTGGGAATCTAAAGTTAGACAGGTCTGAGTTTGATTCTTGCCCTACACTCACAAGCAGTGAGACCTTGGGTAAACCCCTTCTCCTCTCCAGGACTCTTTTTCCTAATCAGCAAAAAGGGGGTTACAGTACCTTTTCTGTGGGTTGCTATAAGAATGAAAAGAGGTCATGTAAATCAAGGGTTTGAAACTCGCTTGGTTCCCAGGAAATGACAGTTCTCATTATTATCTCATCATGCAGGGGCTAGTCTACTTCTGGGTAGCTCATGGCTCATAAGCTTATTTCACCAAAGATCCATCATTTCATAAACATCTCCTCTTCTGTCTTTGCTCTTTTGTTTTAGATGCCTCTGGATAGCTGACCTGCGGCATCTCGGGGTACAGACAGAGGGCCTGTCATTTTGGGTGGCTAGAATGTATGAACTGGAGATGAGCTGATTCACACCAGGGGCCTGTGTGTCTCAGATGTACTTTCAAGTTTCTGAATAGTCTAGCTAGCATTGCATCCTGCACAGTCAATGCAGAAGACCAGGGGGAAACAGTCTTGTGGTGGTTTCCAGGACTCAATAGGAATTTTAAGGATTTACCATTCTTTTATAGACCAGGAAACTGAGGTTTAGAGTGGTCATGATTTGAGCTGGTTTGAATGCCCAAGTACCTTCTTATTCCTGAACGTAACATTTCCTGTCATGTAGTTATCCTGGGGGAGGGACTTTCTGTGCCTCTTGGTCTGGAGGTGGTGGCATGTCTCCCATCTTAGAATGAGTTGCTTTTGGAGCAGATTAGACTCCTCTCCTGCAACAAAAGTCTTTGAGTGCAGAAAGGACACTGAACCTGACAGTTACCCGTTAGCGAATGCACAGTACAACTAAGGCCAAAGTCACGCTTTCTATTCCTGAATAGGCCTGCTAGCACTGCTCTGTCATATGCCATAATCTACCTGTCCTTGCAGGCAGCCACCTTACCAACCTTTAATTCAACAAATATTTCTTACAGTCACCTCCACAGTGTCAGGCTCTGTGGTAAACACTGTGTTTTAGTTGCAGAAAAAGAAAGGCAGAGGAATTAGTGAATACTCAGCAGCACACCTGAGAAAAACATCTCTAAGCCAACATCCTAATGTCAAGAAAATATTAGGACAACTTTGTGATATAAAGGGGCTGACAGATGGAAAAAAGGAAATAACCTGGAAATCAATCTTGCCATCCTTCCTTTTAAGAAGCAAAAAAGTGTGAGTCACTTAGAAAAAAAAAAAAATCTTGAGTAGGTATTAAAAGTACACCGATAAACATTATATTTGTGTTTAAATACATTTATAAATGTATTTAAATCATATTTTATATTTCCCCCTAAAGCAGTGTTTTCAAAAGACTCTCCTCTACATCAGCACTTTTCAGAAAAGTTTAACTGCAGCTCTATAAAAAATACATTTTTTATCATGACCTAGATACACATTTCTATGTGTGTGTATGAAATTAATTTCAACACTTAGACTGACTGCTTCCCTATGTGATGATATTTTCTATTCTATTTATTTTTTTAAATTCTAGTCTTAGCCCACTGTATTAATTTCATAAGCTACGGATGGACCATGGCCTGAATTTTGAAAAGTACTGCTTCGAAGCACAATTACTAACCTATGCCCAGGTTTTGGAATTGGCATAAAGAACTTAAATTTCAAGCCAATAAATATGTCTTCATCATACGTGCTGTGTCAGATGCTGAGAATAAGACAAAAGATATCATCTCTTGGCCCAAAGTCTCGGTGTAGTATCTTGCACACAGTAAACATGTAGTAACTTATCTCTTTTTATTGCTGTTATGCTCATTGAAGAGACACAAAGAGCACATGTATTATTTGTATCGTGACTAGCATAAAGGGTCTCCACGAACATTTTCTGATTTATTAATCTGGCATCTCTGGATGGTGGGCAAGAGGCAGTTGTGAATGCCTGAGCCTTTCGGGTTGTTCAAAATCAACAATTTTGTCTCCAACATGATATCACAGCCATAAAATTGACTGCCTGAGTTATCTGTTGCCTTCAGTCTGAGGCCCAGCACTTCTTTTCTGTACTGAACCTTTGCCTTCTAGTGTATTTGTTTTGTCTTCATAATGTAGATGGAAAAATAAAGACACAGGATACTTGAGTCAGGGATAAGCCAGAATAAGAACTTAATTCTACCAATTACCAAGTCAGGACACTTGATACTGAAACAGAGGTGCTCAGGCCTCACCATAATTGTGAGTTGGGTAAAGTTTATCTTTGGTGCTTAAAAAGTTACAGGCAATATACAGATTCAGAAAATACATCATCTCTTTTCCATTGACTGTAATTTAATTTTGGAAATGTGCTCACCCAAACATTTTGATTAAAATGAATAATAAAAAGCATAATTTAAAATGACTGCAGTTGCTTCGTAGCATATTTAATCCATCATAGTGTGCTGCCTGTAGGCATTCATGTCTCCTGCACAACCTTCGTAAAAAATAAAAATTGGCCCAATGGACAACTGATCATTGTGATTTTTGCGTGCTGCTGCTGACGATAATGATGTTAACAATTATTGAGCCACAAGACAATGTTATGATTATTCCCATTCTACAGATGAGGAAGCTGAACATGGAAAAGTTGGTAATTGGCTTAAGGTCCTACAGCTAGTAATTGAAAGGCCAGAATTCAAACCCTGTCTAGCTCCAGAACCTGTGTCATGTAAGCATCAGGTTGTGTGGCCTAGTCGTTAAAATCTGCATGTGAATGAAAATGGACCTTGCATTTTGTTCTCATGTTTCACTGACAGCTCTTCCTGTCTGGCTATGGGCAGTGCTCCAGGTACTCAGTAGGACTTACTACCTGAGAGACCCCAACTGGAGAAACTTTTCATATATAATTAAAGCAATGAAAACAAAGCGATTTGAACTGAGTTTACACTCCCTTTCAAAATCAGTCATACGTTCACCTTCTGTTCTAACCTCCAGTTCCTCCTTAAACATTAATCACCATCACTATACTTCTCATGGGCACCTCTTAGAAGGCAGTAGGAGGCTTTGAAGGATCCAAAGACAACATGGTGTGTGAATGAGGAAGTCCTTTAAAAGTGCACATAAGGTACTATTTACTGGTTTTTTGATTTGGTCTGTTTTGTTATTATACAATTACTCAACAAACTTCTGGTTCTTCTGCTACTGTGGCTTATTTGATGGTAGCAGGAAAAATTGTTGACCTTTTTTTGTCCAGATGAGAGGTATCAACTATGCAAACCATAGCCCTCATTTGTTAAATGAATAAAAGTATGCAACAATGGAATAAACTGGTAAATATCAAAACTTCTTCTAACAGTCTTCTTCTACAAACTGACCTGTGATGTCCTACCATCTGTTATAATCCCACTCTCAGGAGAAATGAGGTCAGGTTTGTTTTTCAAGGGCAGTGATTACATTTTGTCTCTATCTATCCACCTTTATATTGGGTCCTCTTTGGGGCTTTGCAGTATGACTGGTGAATTTTAGGGGTGCAGTCTCTAAACATGCAGAGCCAACCCATGACTTCAATCTTTCATTATTTGAGCTATTAATAAATGACTGGAGACTCTCTCTGGTCATAAGAGTAGGGGAGGAATTACAGGAAAGACACTGGTTTTCTTGCACTGACATTCCATCAACTTTTAGATTTCTAACCAAGAGGTTCCAAGATGGATCTGAAGATGCTTTGGCCAGTTTACTGAGCAAAAAGAAGAATCAACTTCAATATTTTCCTGTGACCAGGGAGAAACCTCCAAGCCCCGTTTACTAAAGGGCTGGTAGCAAACTAGGTTTTGACTTCTGGGTACTTTGTTATTTGGTGCCATGAAAGTATATGGAAAACTGGATAATTTAAGAACCATTTGCATTCTTAGTGGTCCACATCCAGGGTTGCACACTGGGAAGGCATTCTTGGGGGTTCTTTTGGTGGTTCTGATCAGGGATTTGAGTATTGCGTGTGTGTGGTGGGGGCAGGGGTTTGTGCTAGGTGTGATCGGTGGTTCCAGATGGTGTTCAAGGTAAAGCATCCAAGAATTCCTTCCTAGGAATCGGTGATGTGGGAAAGCAGCCACTGAACCAACATAGCGTCTGTTCCATCCACAGGAATTTCCCGAGCATTTGCATCTCGCAGGGATTGGGTTTGGGGTGTGGCACATAGAGAAATACGCGAGGTTTGACTAGTGAGCAAATATTTTTGAGCACAGACTATGTAACAGGCCAGTCGTAGGTGGGTGATAGATAGCTCTGCTCTCACAAAGTGGAGGAAGACAGTCAATAACCAAATAAACAAGCAAGATTATATGCTCAAATGAGGATTACCCTTTCAAAGTAGTCACAAGTCACCCTATCAGACTTATTCTACTTACATAGTTTTAAAAATACTTTGGACTCCCGTGGAATGGGCCTTGGGGATTTAATCGGTCTGGGGCACAGCCTGGGATTTGGGTTGAGAAAGCTGCTTGGGTGAGTTAATGTACAGCCCAGGTGAGAACCATCGCCCCAGAAAGTGAAGCTCAGAGGGATGGAGTTGGGGCGCCTCAATGGGCTGTTTTTTCAGTTGCAGGGCTTTGGAGCTGACCCAAGGAGATTCTGGAGCTAAAACAGAAAGCAGTGTTTTCCCTAGAGGGAGCGGATGTCGTTAGGGTTTGTGGGATATAGCGAACAAAAACCCATGGGGTGCGGATAAATTTGAATTTCGGGCAAACAGTGAATCATTTCTGCATGAGTGTCTCAGGCAATATAAAAATGATTGTTTATCGGAATTGCAGGTTTAACTAGGTGCCCCGTGTTTGGCCTTGCTGCTGTAGATACAGAGAGAATCTGGCAGGGGTAGGGGTGAGAGAACCCACAGGGTGGCGATGGGTGCTGGAGCCTGCAAGCGCGTATGTATGGCTCCACGTCTGATTGACTGACTGACTGCTGGGGGGAAAATGCAATTCTGTGCAAGACACCCGTGTTAGCATTTCCCTTCTGTGCGCGCGGGCTTGGCCCCGACAGGGCGCACGGAGGCCTCCCTCTCCCGGGCCTTAGAGGTCGGGCGGCGGGAGGGAGTCTCCCGTTACCTTGGCAACTCCCTCCTGCCGTCTGCTCACAACAGTTTGAATTAGACCCCTGCCAGGAGTCACCAGTCCGAGTTTTCTCTTTCCAGCCCTCACGCTCCGGCTCCGCGCTCGGGCCGCAGGCAGGGCGGGCGCCAGTCTAGCCCGGGCCGGGCTCCGGGACGCGCGGCCGAGCGCGCAGTGCGGGGCCCGGTTCCCCCGCGCGCGCTTTCGGCCCGCTCTTCAAAGGCCTCTTAGAAATGCAAGAGGCCGGCCGCAGAAACACACACGGACGGCAGTTTTATGAGAAAGTGCAGATAAAGAGCCCGGCGGCAGGGCCATATGTTCCCCATAATCTCCAAAGCCGTCACTTCAATTAGAGCCTCCCCTGAGTTCTAATGCCCAGCCCCGAGTAAACAAGCCGCTCTGAAAGAAGAACTCGGTTTCCAATTAAAAGCGTACTAACATTTCTCCTGCCCCTAATTCCCGCGGCGCAAAGCCCCGCGCGGGCGGAGGCGCGGCCGGGTCGCGGGGAGGTCGCCGCCGCCCCGCGCCGCCCCGCGCGTTCCCAGGTGACGTCAGGCGGGCCCGGGATTAGGGCCCTCCCCGCGCTCCCCGCGCCGCGCCGCAGAGTTAATTAAAAGTAATGCCACGGTAAATCCGCCTGCTCCGCGCTGGCGGAGCCGCGCCTCCGGGCCGGCCTGCGAGAGGTGGCTTCCCGAAGCAGGTGCTGGGGATTTGCGCGCGCGCCCGCGGGCGCCCCCGTGGGTGTCCGGGTGTGCGCGCGCGGAAAGGGAGGGCTTGTCGGTCGTTCGCAGCCCGGGGGTCTCGCTTTCCCCGTCTCGCTCGCGCCCCCGCCCTCGCGCGTGCCCTGGAAGACACGGACGCACAGACGTACGACGACACGTGCCCCCTGGACCGGGCCCGCCTCTGGGTTCCCAGCGCCTGAGCTGAGTCCTGGTTTGGTTTTAGCTCCCCCTTGCCACAGATGCCGCTCACCGCATGGTCTCCCCGCGCTGCCCGCTCTCTCTCTCCTCCGCGCCCCAACCTGGAGAATTCTAAGGGCATAAATAAATGGTGGCCAGACGCGAGGCCTTTTAAATATCTGGGGTGCGACACCTCCTGGCATTCTCTAGGAGCTTTTTGGAGTGCCGAAGAGTGCCGAATCTGAACATCGCAGGCCCTTGGACCTCTGCATCATGGCATTCTAAAAACGTGGTTTCTATGGATGTTTTCTGTTCAGCAGAACCGGTTGAAAGTTGCCTGGTTTCAGAGGGGAGCGTGATTGTTAGATTAACTTTCTGGCCTGCTCTCTATACCATGAAAGAATCAAAGAATTGAAGCCATTATCTGAAAAATTCCAGAAACATCAATAAGCAGAAAATCCTGGCTAGATCATTCAAATGCAAATGATTTTCCTTCTTTCATGAATTATCTACCCAAGTAATTACTTTAGTTTTTAGTTTGGCCTTGGCGGTGAAGACCTCAGAGAATTAGTCTGACTAAGTCCATGACTGTTTGTTTATTCCTTACTCTCTGATTGATGTTAACTAAATTAAATTGAGGCCAGTTCAGCAAACATTGTGAAGGCCTGTCTGTATCTGTCAGACACTCGGTTAGACACTGATGATTACAAGAGGAAGGGAAACTACCTTTGTGTTCTAGGCACTCAGGTTCTTCAGTGGGTAAGAAACTCCCATAAAAAAAAATAATTGCAATAAAATATAATATGCATGATTATTATAGCAGAGACACAAAGTGCTACAGGATCATAGAGATGGGAGCAATACTCTCTCCCTTCGAGTTTGCATATGCGTATTAGGGCAGAGGACCTGAAACTATTTGGAAAGTGCTTATCAATGGATATGACATTGTAGCTAGGACTTGACAGAGTGGGTAATTTGTAGGCGATGAAAGGCAGATGAGTATGTTGTTAGAAAAATGGTATAGCTTAGCCTGTGCTGAGTTGCCGAGTGGGATTGTATCCAGGCATGGGAGAACGGGCTTCACTGTAGAGTTCCTCTGGGGCGCTGAGATCCTGGTGTAAGGGAGTGGTGAGATTTATGCCAAAATGTGAAGGGTTTTGCATATCTTATTTGAATATATTCTGATGGTTGTGGAAAGTCTGATCAGAAATTTGTAAACAGGGTTATGGTGTTACTCCATCTGTTTTTTTTTTTTTTTCCAAAAGTGAAGTAGAGAGATGGATGGAAGCTGGGTAACATCGCAGGCTGGGAAGGTGAGCAGGAAGCTACTGCTGTGTTCCTTCCAAGTGAGAGGTGGAGTTTGAACCTTCACAAGTTACAGGTTTCAGAGAATGCATTCATTCGTCTTATTCCTTCAGTACTCAGTGACTCTTGCTATGTGACAGGCATCATTCTAAGTGCTGGGGATATAGTGGTGAGCAAAACAGGCCAACGACCTGCCATCAGAGAGCTTAAATTCTAGAGCGTAAATGACTGAAATATAAGAAGAGAGGTTGAAATTGAGGAAGACCTTGAGGTTTCTAAATTGTATAAATAGCGATGTCACAGAAGAGATAGAAAGTTCAGGAAAGAAAGATAATGAATTCAGGTGGGCATGGCATGGTGAGTTGGAAGGTAAATTTTGGGGACCGTGTGGATGTGGACGTCTGGTGGGCAGTTGAACACAAGGATCTGGGGTTCAGGAGAGAGATCAGAGGTGGATTTGAGAATCACAGAAAACCTGAAAGTTTTAAAAACTGGGTACTTTTCAACCAGTGTCTCCACTGATGCAATTGTCTGAGTCTTCTGGCTATGGGAAAACAAACAAACAAACAAACTTGTGAGGCTTGTGTAAGACATTATATATAAAGTGTTTTTCATGGTACTGGGTGCAAAGTAAATGCTCAGTGAAGGGAATTCATTATTATACATAAGCATGGGGTACTTCTGCTGGTCCTTTCGATACCCTATTTAGACACTGGCTAAGGAGAGTGAGGAAATCCAAGAAGTGGTGACAGACACTCCAAGGACATCTTCCTGACTCACCAAAGTGCCCTTTTCAGATGGTTGAGAAGCTGCATATTAGGCTGCTTGACAGTGACGCAAGGAGCCACAGCTGGCATTACCTAATCTAATAGCTGGGGTGTGACCAGAGGGAATTTTGGTTCTTGAAGGAGGGACAAAGGACACCAGACACAATCTCTGCAAAGTGGAATGTGCCTCGCGGAATGTGACATTAGCTCTAGCACTTTCCCCAAGAATTGGTTTGTGTTGTGAATATGAAGCAGTCAGTTTAGTTTGAGTTGTGTTTATTTTCTTCTTAAACCACCACCTGCAACTTGGGAAGGGCTTCGTCCTTCCTAAAAGCAGACAAGGCAATGAAAAAATAAGTACAGAAAATGTCCCCCCTCCCTCACTCCTTCCCTTGCCTAGTGTCTCATGGCTCTCCAGGACACTCTGAGCCTACTTACGCCCCGCTGCCTGTAAGGGAGATCCACTGAGACTTAGTTTTCCCCTCAAGAGGCTGGTAGAACCATGCGCTGACATTTCTGATGCTTTCCCAAAGTTTGAGAAAAGCAATGGAAAATGCCACCCTCTCTTCGATGAGCTCTGGGTCTCTGAGCCCAGACATAGTAACTCGAAATGAATAAGAAGGGCTCACGACAGGGCTACAGATCTCCTCCAAAGCGGCATGGCGCCCTTGGGCCTCAGTTACCTTCATCTGGGGCCATTTGCTCCAGCACAAGGGCGTACCCCTTGGTGCTCCCCACGCATGGACCTGGGTGTCCTTATCCCCCAGTTCATTTTCTTTGACCTTGGGTGTACCCAGGGAATGTGGTACATTCTTGTGGGACAGTGGAGAGAGGTTTCTCCTTCTCTGTGTCTGAGAGACCTCCCTTGAGCATGCTTTGTCAGACACATAAAACATACTGATTTTAGTCACTGTCATGCCTTCAGTGCATTTGGACGGTCTGTGTAGGACAATTTCTAGTAATAACAGATTTGTAATCATTAAGGTTCCAGAAAGTTGGAAGAAACTTGTCTCAGAGCATCTCAAGGGTTAGAAGTCTCAAATTATAAGCTTGGAACTTTTTTTTTTTCAGAACATGTAAAAAAGCCTGTTTAAAACAGTTTGAGCAGGGGAAAAAGGATAATTCAGATATAACAACACTTGTGGTTTTGCACCAAACCCAGGTTCATGGGAACCCAATTAACCAATTAACTAGAACTTTCAATAAATCAGAAGAAAGCCTTCTTTAGTGTAGTTGTCCCTCGGTATACTTGGGGGATTGGTTCCAAAATCTGGTCATACTCAAATACTGCAGCCCTGGGAAGCCAGTCTATTCGGAAACTCAGCCCTCTGCACACACACGGTTCCCATCCGGTGAATACTGTGTTTTCCATCTGCATTTGGTGTAAAAAAAAAAATCCCATATAAGCAGACCAATGAAGTTAAAACCCATGTTGTTCAAGGGCCAACTGTATAAAGAAGGAATTAATCAGAAAGTAAGCTGGTATCAAATATTTCTTTCAAGCAACAACCTTGGGGAAGTGTTTTCCAGTGTTAGTCCCCTCCGCCCAATCTCCTATACTTTCTACGTGTGCAGTTGTACAAAGCAATTGCTAACATTTCAGACAGTGCCCCTCAGGACTGGTCAAAAGATCAAGAACCATCACACACACAAAAGGACTACTTAATGCCTACAAGCTCTAGTTAGCGAGCCAGGAAGATGGAGTAATTTACTTTAGAAAACTTTTTATCAACAAATGTTAAGAGTGTTGGTGCTCAACCCCTAGGATTGAGTTTGTGGAGTTCTTGAGAATAGCATGTTCCCTAGGCAGTGGGCAGGTGTTCACCATTCTGCCCATGAAGAGCCTGAATCTGAATTGCCAAAGGCCTTCTCCTCCTGCTACCTGTGACGGACACTTGGAGTGGTATAAGAGCACTGGATCTGAGCCAAGAGACTTGGACCCTAGATTTGGAGCTACTAAGCAGGGATATGGTCTTAAATAAAGCTACTTTACCTATCTGGGACTCAGTTTCCCCATCTGAGGAAATGTGAATTAAGTCATTTGTCTAGATGTTCTCCAAGTTTCTTTATTCTTGGTGCTGTGCTGTTTCGCAGCATATTCCACCAAGGGGCCACTGGAGGGTAAGTCATAAGTCTAAATTCATGCGATGATCTGGGAGCCATGGGACAGAGCAGTGGAAATCTGCTGGTTTCACTTAGACCATAGAGAAAGTTATTACCTATATGTAGGGCTGGTCTTGCCATCAGGAAAAAAGAAACTTGAGAAGTTCATGGGAGAATGTTAGGACTCAGATTGCCATCTAGACAGCAAATTTGGGGATTTCCTTAGGCATTGCCTAAGTGACAGCTTCTCAAGCTATTCACATTAAATCGTTATAATCAAAATTAAATTAGAAAAAATCATTATGGAATCAGAGCGTAAGCTTAGAGATTTTGGTTCACCATCATAAACACCAACTCAGAAGATTCCTGTCTTAGTCTGCTTAGGCTGCCATAACAAAATACCACAAATGGGGTGACCTATAAATAACAGACGTTTATTTCTCAGAGCTCTGGTGGCTGGAAGTCTGAGATCAGGACACCTTGGTTGAGTTCTGGTGAGGGCTCTTTTCTAGGTTGCGGACTGCTGGCTTTTCATTGTATCCTCACATGGTATAAAGAGAGCGAGAGCTCTCTGGGGTTCCTTTCAAAGGGTGCTAATTCCATTCCTGCCTTCTAATGATCTAATGACCCCTCATGAGGCCTTACCTGTTAAGACCATCACTTTGGAGCTTAGGATTTCAACGTACGGATTTGGAGGGGATAGAACTATGTAGTCTGTAACAGTCTCAATCAACATTTCTCAAAATGAGCACCATTAGTTTCTTTGGTGGGGAAATTTGCTATTTTGCATTTATGGCCCCATCCACTAACAACTAGAAAAAGAGCCTTCATCCGTTTGCAAATGCCCCTGGGAAACAGAACATTCCCAAGTGAGAACCAATAGTCAACAAGTCCGGACAGTGGTTTGTTAATATTGTCCCCTTTCATTTCCAGATATAGGAGATTGTGTGGAAAGTTGTCTAAGACATCATCTGTCACAACTCCCTTATTGTATAGTTGAGGAAATTGAGGTTAAGTGCCTCATCCATGTCCACATTATAGTCAGTGGTAGTATCAGGCTTTTCCCACCCATATAGGACTCTTGTGCTACCTCCTTTGGATCATATAAACATGACCAAAGAGATATTTGGGAACATGTGAAGGAGTTGTGACTAATAATGGAAACATGAGGGGCCCCAGGATG